>JAFIRS010003144.1:0-153842 GCA_018342105.1 Gonioctena quinquepunctata | reverse complement strand
CCCTTCAACTGCTCTACGAGAGTCACGCAAACATCATCTACTTGTATAGAACATGCCTTCACAAAGACAAAAAAGAAAAGAGTATTCCAATGACACAATACAAGCTGCCATCAAAACTGATATACCAGATCATTATTCATCATATAGGTACAAATAATAGTAATAACCAATAAACCCTCAAAACCACTTCTCCTTCCAAAATCTTGATAAAACTCACAACTCACCCAAAATGAAACTGGCACGACGTCTACGGCTATGAAAACATTGAAACTTCTACAAATGCTTTCGTAAAGGAGCTCAAACACTATATCGACATAACCGTGAAGAAAGTATTAAAGCCGAAAAAAAATGGATTACAAAGGGAATCATAACTTCAATAAACAAAAGGGACCTCTTAAACCAGAAGTTCCTCAAGTCCCCCCAAAACATTAACCTGAAAAATGAATATTCCAACTACCGAAATAGATTGAATCATATAATTGAGAAAACTTAATTTGGGAAATTCCAAGAAATGTGGAAAACAGTTTGGGGATATATAGGTATCAAACCTGAATCTCAAACTGTTGATGATAGAACAAGAAAACAGTCAATCGTCTCAAGCACTAAACAAATTGCGGATGCTCCGATAAATACTTTCAGAACGTTGGTATAAATTCGGCGAATGAATTGATTACCAGAAGTAAAAATGGGAACACCGGCCCAAGAGTACCTCAATCGACGTTCCCCACTGAAACAACTACTTTAGAAGTAAACAAAACAATATCAGAACTAAAATCTTACGAAGCACCCAGTCCAGACAAAATATCCAACGATGGTCCAAGACTTAAAACCGAACATATTTCTCAACCCCTCATGTTTATTATAAACAAATGCTTTTCGACAGGTATATTACCCACCCAATTAAAAAACGCAATGATTATGCCAATCTGCAAGAGTGGTGACAGGAAAAATATCTGCAATTATATACCTATATCGCTCACATTTTCGACATCAAATATTTTCGAAAAAAAATCCAATTATCGTTTTTTAAACTATTTGGACATATTCAATATGATTGCACCAACACAATTTGGCTTTCGCGATAAATTATCCACTCAAGATGCAATTGCTGCAGTTACCTATCGTATCAATCAGTCAGTTGATAGCAGGAAGGCTTAGGTGTATTTGTTGATCTAGCTGAAGCCTTCGATACGGTCTGCCATAAGTTGTTGCTAGAAACACTTGAACGCCTAGGGATTTGCAGAATGACGCACAATCTCTTGAGGAATTTTCAAACAAACTGAAAACATTGCGTTCGAATAGATAATGATATAAACTCAGAAAAAACAAAAACGTATGGCGTCCCTCAGGGAACTGTTCTTGACCCTGTACTCTTCATGATATATATTAATGAACTTCTTACAAAACAGAATGCTGAAACCATAATATCCTTTGCTGATGATACCGCATTAATATACTTCGGAAACTCGTGGAGTCAAGTCAGGGAAACAGCAGAATCCGACTTGAATAACATATTTGAATGGTTTGGCTGCAATTTCCTGTCAGTTAACGTGAGGAAGACCAAAGGTATTCGATTCACATTTTACGACTATAACTAATCCGATTACGGCGTCCTCAATTTGAGAGGCGACATGATCCCGTTAGAGAAATCTGTCAAGTATCTCGGAATTCACATTGATTCTTCTGTTGAACACTGGGCTACAGGGTGTTGGGAAAACCACACACCTGACCACCAATGTTGACGACTGGACTACGGGGTGTTGTGAACTAACACACCACACCTGTAGTACCAGACGTTATTCGTTAGAGTTGGAAAACGGTATTAAGAGCAATCGATGTCTGAAGAAGGTCGATACTGAAACTAGGTCTGGAGCGGCTCAGATCTGATTTCATTTCTCAAATCCGGAACATGGGCTGTTTATTCAGGAAGTACTACCGTTCAGAAAGATTCGAAAGGTTATTCATAAAAGAAAATAAATAAGGACTGCACTCATAAAATGTTAAAATGTATATATATATATTTAATAAAACTTCACACAATTCTCTCAAATCGTCTAAGGACGAAGGATAGAAATAATATTCGTACAATGCAAACTAATGTAGCGTATTGGCAGATAATTCTGCAATGGGCTTCTCAATAGAAATACTTTTACTAAAAAGAAATCTTGCAATCAAGTGCTGCAAACGACTAACAATAATTCTTTTTGAAGACTTGGTGATCTTGAAAACTATGGACATACTTTATAGACACATACACATTTTAATGGGTTGGGTTTTGCCATAAACATAAATACAGAAAAACAAACATGAGACTCACCCTGTTTAACACTTATTCACTGGATGTAGTTTTTAAAAAGGCAATTAGATTAGACTTATTATTATTCGTTTTCTCCCGCGTCGATCGGTTATTCTAATTAATTCGTCCGGTATATTCGTATACAGTTAAGGTTTTCTAAGTGATCGTGAACCATTGAAATTGCTGAATCCCGTCGTATTATCTCTGTTTTTTGGAAGCTTTGACAATTTGTGGAAACTATACTGTTCGCTCGTGTTTTACTATGAACTTCAATACTTGATCTGAAATCGGCTGAGTTTCTATGTTTGCGGAAGTTAACTACACCGGTTTGGAAACTCTCATTATTATTGCACGATACTGTAATTAGACTGATTTTTTTAACCTAACTTTTGCGAATGGCATATTCTCGTGTTCACTGTGGAATACCAAATCGAACTACCTATTGTTGACATGAACTCACGCTTTATATGATCTTCAACCGGGAGCTTATTAGGCGGGGCTTAGTGTGTTTATGTGCCGTGACATCGTAAAACTGATAAGGGTCACCCGTTCGCTTATCTATGTTATAATTGGATAATATATTTACGAGCTGTCCGCTCTATCGCGGAATTAATGACCCTATGTTTATCGAATTTGGACGGGTGTTTGAAATATGGATATGTTTTCTTTCGGTAGTAAATAAAACTGATTTTCTTATCTCGCTGGGAATGTACCCAGTAGCAATCAATAATCGTTGTTTACGCTTCTAGATGAATGATTTATGCGTCCCGTCTACAAGGGTATTTCTTGGTAATTATTTTTTAAAAGCATTTTAATTGTCTCCCGATAACAACGTATGGTTTTACGAACGTATGCTTATCAGCTGTTTCAGTCTAGCAGGTGGTCCATATTGATTTTACTGTTTATCAAGAATATTACGTTGTTTTGTATCGTAGAAAAATTTCTTGTGTTTACGTGGCATAACATTTCGTCCTAACCCTCTACAAAAAAGATTTGACAAACTCAAATTTTTTTTTTTTTTTTTTCAAAATAACATCACTTTCACCAACAATAAGCAGAAATGTTTTAACTTGCTGTAGTGTAATCCTATTCTAGCGACAAATTTTATAAGTCTTACTTTGACAATTACAATGGACTACGGTTTACATCTTCTAGAGGATAATTATGCTCTATTACCAAAGTTATTAACCTCACTTCTCAGTACTTAATTCTAATTTTCTTAAAAAATAACATGCAAATAATCATGCAAACACACAATAAAGTCTCTTTCTTCCATGGGGTAATTTCCATACTGTAAGGGTATGTACTCGCCCTCTTCAACGAGGGGATTTTTCTCACTTCTATTCCGGTGGGCATCAATTTTAACTCTATCCGTTGGATCCTCTGGAATTTTCCTACGCCGCTGGTTGGCTAAGGGTACGTATCAGCGGTACGGATATTTGTTCCTTTGTTTATCTTCTCTAACCATATGGCTTTTGGGGATTGTAGGGCCTTCCGCACGATTCTCGGGTCAGTGATCCGTGATAATTAGTCGGTATCGGAACTAGACAGATAGCACAGCCTGTGTTTTCTGGTTCAGTGACAAGGTCAGTCCTTAGCATACTGTTGTAAATGGTATTCGGTGTCGGTGGTCAAATGGTGGTAATTCATTCGTTTAAAAATCTTCGTTCCTGGGAATCATATTTGTGCGGTACCATTAACACAGGTGATTTGTGTGGTGAATTGTGTCCACTGAATTCTGTGCGGAGTGCTTGAACTCAAACCACACTGTGAATTCGCACTGCTCTAGGGAATCTGCTGGTCTCATCATTTCGCTTGCCATGCTGGATTGTCCACTGCTGTTTGTTCGAGATATTTTCTTGGGTTTCAACAATAATAGTCCACGATATTCCTGTCAAAACCTTCCTGATATGCGCGGTTAGTAAATTTTATCATTATTTATTTAGGTACTGTACAATTATAAACGTCGCGATGTTCTAGTGTGAATATTCTACCAATCCGTAAACACATTTTCCGGAAATCGTGATTATATTATTTATCTGTATTATGTAACTCGGCGATTCGATATTTAACTGTTTAATTAATTTTCATAACATATCGCGTTTTTGGTTTTATAGCCTGTAATCCGTACAGTGTTTCATTTCAGTTCTATCGACCATTCTTCGTTTTTCTATGACCTGTAATGAACTATATCCGTCTCAAAAATAGCTTTGCTTGAATTTTCCGTGGAATTTACTGTCATTATTTTACATCCAAACACTTGCTAAAATTGTCCCTGTTCGCGTTTCACGTTGTCAGTTGATTCTCTTATATATTTTTTTCAGTTTGTTCCCGTCTATGATACAATCAATTTAGTTCCGTTTTTTTTTTTTTTCATTAAAGTATCGGGCATTTCGTATTATTATTCATTCCAATTTTACAAGTCCATTGTAACTATAAATATGCTTTGGCAAATTTACCTTCAGGGATTTTTTTTCAATTTTTCTGCGTCTTTTGCAGTCTGCTAAAACTATAAAATTCCATACTATATATACGTTCCTACATTCTGGTGCATACTGAAAATTTTCTTTGTTTACTGATATTCTAACTGATTGAACCAAATGTTTCATGGGTGTCATTTGAACAGTGCTGCGTGTCATGGGTTGTGTAAGGGGAATTTATTTTCAGAGATGCTTTCTTCATTTTCTTTGGACATTTCACTTGGCTGACATTTTCTATATTTTCGGCATTAACTATTGGTAATTCATCTGGCATATTTTCTTTAGTTTGTACTAAAACTTGATCTAATTTTACCTCATTTTCTTGTGTCGCTTGTCTGCTGCTTGCATTCATATACTTTGTTGAATCGATTAGCAAGTATTATTTGATTTCTTGTTTCTTCCACTGGTTGGATTTCAAAATTAACGTGCGATGTCTTTTTTAAATTAGATTTTCCTTTCTTTCTGGCTAAACTTCTAATCTTTTTCACCTCTGGGTTTATTTCTTTCTTTTACTATCGTATCTATATTGAAATCTTCTACTATACTTCGTTTCTCGGCGTTAAAATCCATTTTCTGCAATACTTCGTACTTTCATATCTTCGGAGTTCACTATACTTTTGCTTGACCTTTACATACATTCAAAAATCGGGCGGTAGAATTTTGTCCTTAGGAAGAAATTTTCATCCTTGTGATTTACGACTGTAGAAAAATCTTATCTTTGGCGACTGTTATTCCTAGGTGCTTGGCAGATTCCAACTTCCTGGTGGATAGAGCATCTCCCTTGGGTGATCTATCACTTAAACTATCTTCCAATGATTTACTATTTTCTACATTTATCACCTTCCTTCGATTCCTTGATGCATTAACTGTTGCAATTTCCGTTCTTCCTGAATATGTCTGGCTACTTTGGGAATATTTTCACTTTCAAAAGCTTTCATACCAACTTTTTTCCATTTTCTGACTATAATTTTCTTCATCCTCGCTGTAGTGCTGTATGGGCAATGTTCCGTTACATCTCTCCGTTTCTTTAGGCAGGAAATGCTCGTACCTATACGTAGGCATTCCCACTTGTCGACTGTCACTTGTGACTATCGGTCCCTAATGTACAGAGTGCGTCGGTTTTTCCATTTTCCATAGGTGGCACTTTTCTAAATTCCTCTCTTCTCTTGTTGCTCGTTTAAACGCATGTTTCGCTTTTCTCTTGTTCCAGACGATTTTCCATATTCTTCAATTCCAACTATTTCTTTGCAGACTAGCGTCTCCTTTAAATCACCAGTCGCTGACATTCTTTGAAACTGTTTTTCTAAACCTGGTGTCAAATTAAATCACCGGTCCCTGATATCTCTATTTGATTCGAAGTTGTACGTCTCTGTTTCATGGCATGAAAATCTGTTGATAAATACTTCGCGGATTGCTTTGGGCGCGCTTTCCTTTTCAATCCTAATTTTTCTCCAGAATTCATCCAATCATTCATCCTGATCGTGACATCTCTCAATCGTTTTCTACTTCTTCAAATCTATTTTGCAACTTCCTCTGTTCGTCATCCCGATTCGTTTGGCATATGTGTTGGATTTTCTTCTTCAACTCGATAATTTCCCTGATAAATACATTTGATTTTCTCTCCAATCAATTTGCACGTCATATTTTCGTAAAAATCTAATCCCAGTGTTATTTCAGTACTACGATGATCATTTTCAACTATTAAAATTCATGTTCAATAACTTTTCCTTCCTTTACTTTGATTGGCAATATAACCGAGCCAATATACTTAGTGAAATTTCCTTGTTTTATTCTTAGGTGATATTGCAAATCATAATTTAATTTCTTCCCTCTAACAATATTAATATGAGCCACTGATACTTGAGATCTCATATCTACGGATATATGTCTCAAAATTCCTGCTATTTCTAAATTAATAACATTTTTCTGTTCATCGTCGATTAGTATATTTTCCTCTTGCCTCGCACTATTTAAATAGTTTTTCCGGCAACCTTCATCTGAGGCTTGTTGAAAGCTGCCATTCCATTTAAATTCCTGTTATATTTTGCCTTTTTTCCATAACTATTTCCTGT
Source organism: Gonioctena quinquepunctata (assembly GCA_018342105.1). Taxonomy (NCBI): domain Eukaryota; kingdom Metazoa; phylum Arthropoda; class Insecta; order Coleoptera; family Chrysomelidae; genus Gonioctena; species Gonioctena quinquepunctata. The sequence continues at coordinate 146,994 of JAFIRS010003144.1, read as the reverse complement.
TTGCTTTCTATAATTATTCTCCTAAAATTTCCTCGTTCATTCCTGTTCTATTTTTCTTTTTTGAAATTTTAATATTTAATCTCTTATTTTGAAAACTATTTCTATTTGGACATCTATATGACATATGTCCGAATTCTTGACATGTTAGGCATACGCAATTTTTCATATAACAATCTCCTGCTGTGTGACCTTTTCTGTTACAATGTGTGCACAATATTATATTCGCATTGAAAGTTCTGAAATTTCTATTCGGTGTATTCGTAATTTGCTCAATTAATTCTTCTTTTTCTGCTAATGTGATGGCTTCTTCTAAACTGACAGGACTTTCAGATAAAACTTTTTTTCTAACAGGATCTAACAATCCAATGGCAAATTGAACCAAAATATCCTGTGTATTTTTTGCTCTAATACATTGTCAATTCTATTATTTCCTGTGAGGTGCCTTATCTTTGATGCACATATTTTTTAATCTCATGAAAAAAATTCCTAACTGATTCATTCGTTTTCTGATAACAATTCAAAAATTCTTTTTGTTCTTCTCCAGGTACTTTCAATTTGCTAAACTGCTTCAATAATTCCTTTTTAATTAATTGCCAGTTGTCGGTATTTTGTAAACTATATTCTGCTTCAATAAATAATCTAGCGATACCTTTCAGTTTTAATCTAACTATAGAACTCATCTGACTGTCTGTCCATTTTGCTACAGCTGCCAAATCTTAAATTTCACGAATAAAATCTTTGATTTCTGTGGTACCATTATAAAAAGGTATATTATCCAAAGTGATATTAATTTCGGTTCAATCTTTGATTTCTGTGGTACCATTATAAAAAGGTATATTATCCAAAGTGAAAATAAAACTTCAATTGCCTTTTCTAATTCTTCCTGATTTTTTGATCGGTATAAACGCTATATATATTTTATTTTCCCAATATCGTGTTTGCAAAATAACAACGATATTATACTAAATTATTTTCACAATTTTCTACTCATTTACTTCTGTTCAAATTAGTCTTTTTTCCACTGACACTTATTTGTAAAAATAAAAAATAAAATATTTATTAAAAAAAATTCAACTTCAATTTTTGTTTGACACTTTTTTTTTTTCTGTGGAAAATATCATATATGCGTTAATGTACTTCCTTAATTATTACCCCACACCTGACACCAATGTTGAACACTGGGCTACAGGGTGTTGGGAAAACCACACACCTGACCACCAATGTTGACGACTGGACTACGGGGTGTTGTGAACTAACACACCACACCTGTAGTACCAGACGTTATTCGTTAGGTTGGAAAAACGGTATTAAGAGCAATCGACTGTCTGAAGAAGGTCGATACTGAAACTAGGTCTGGAGCGGCTCAGATCTGATTTCATTTCTCTTAAATACCGGAACATGGGCTGTTTATTCAGGAAGTACTACCGTTCAGAAAGATTCGAAAGGTTATTCATAAAGAAAATAAATAAAGGACTGCACTCATAAAATGTTAAAATGTATATATATATTTAATAAAACTTCACACATTCCTCTCAAATCGTCTAAGGACGAAGGATAACAATAATATTCATACAATGCAAACTAATGTAGCGTATTGGCAGATAATTCTGCAATGGGCTTCTCAATAGAAATACTTTTACTAAAAGAAATCTTGCAATCAAGTGCTGCAAACGACTAATAATAATTCTCTTTTGAAAACTTGGTGATCTTGAAAACTATGGACATACTTTATAGACACATACACATTTTAATGGGTTGGGTTTTGCCATAAACATAAATACAGAAAAACAAACATGAGACTCACCCTGTTTAACACTTATTCACTGGATGTAGTTTTAAAAGGCAATTAGATTAGACTTTATTATTCGTTTTCTCCGCGTCAATCGGTTATTCTAATTAATTCGTCCGGTATATTCGTATACAGTTAAGGTTTTTTCTAAGTGATCGTGAACCATTGAAATTGCTGAATCCCGTCGTATTATCTCTGTTTTGGAAGCTTTGACAATTTGTGGAAACTTATCTGTTCGCTCGTGTTTTACTATGAACTTCAATACTTGATCTTGAAATCGGCTGAGTTTCTATGTTTGCGGAAGTTAACTACACCGGTTTGGAAACTCTCATTATTATTGCACGATACTGTAATTAGACTGACTTTTTAACCTAACTTTTGCGAATGGCATATTCTCGTGTTCACTGTGGAATACCAAATCGAACTACCTATTGTTGACATGAACTCACGCTTTTATATGATCTTCAACCGGGAGCTTATTAGGCGGGGCTTAGTGTGTTTATGTGCCGTGACATCGTAAAACTGATAAGGGTCACCCGTTCTCGCTTATCTATGTTATAATTGGATAATATATTTACGGTAGCTGTCGCTCTATCGCGGAATTAATGACCCCATGTATATCGAATTTGGACGGGTGTTTGAAATATGGATATGTTTTCTTTCGGTAGTAAATAAAACTGATTTTCTTATCTCGCTGGGAATGTACCCAGTAGCAATCAATAATCGTTGTTTACGCTTCTAGATGAATGATTTATGCGTCCCGTCTACAAGGGGTATTTCTTGGTAATTATTTTTAAAAGCATTTTAATTGTCTCCCGATAACAACGTATGGTTTTACGAACGTATGCTTATCAGCTGTTTCAGTCTAGCAGGTGGTCCATATTGATTTTTACTGTTTATCAAGAATATTACGTTGTTTTGTATCGTAGAAAAATTTCTCTGTGTTTACGTGGCATAACACTTCCCTAAAATGGGACGTACATGTGAAGAACGTCATGAAAAAAAATCGTGGATTGTCACATAGATTTGGCAATTTCAAGAATGTTATAGGCTTTGAACACCTTGAAACGTTATACCACGCATTAGTAGAATCTATCATGTATTACGGCATTATCGGGTGGGGAGGCGTTCGGAAGGTCCACCTGAAACCTTCAAAAATTCTTCAAAAAAGGTTCATCAACATTATTTTACGCAAACCAGAAACTTATCCGACTCAAATGTTATATGCCGAATCTAACTTATCCGATATGAGGCAACTATTTTGTTAAACGACACCCCAGTTTGTAGCCAGTAATGAATCTTACATCAATCCGAATAACCATAAATATCCTACTAAAAGTAATTTGAAATCCAATGTATTTTTGCCAAGAACCCAAAAGCCAATTGGTCAGAGATGCTTCTCATACCTTGCCCCTCTATTGCTCAATATTCTACTAGATGACTTGAAAAATATTAACTCCAAAGCCAACTAAATTCCATGATTGAATTGATCAATGAACTGATATTCTCACCATCAACGGATCATTATATCAGTATAGTTTTACTGTTATGTGTTTGTCATAAGTTCTAGCACTATGTTCTTTTTTATTTTTCTTACATTATTTACACTTTTATCCTGCTCACTTACCGAAGTCACTATGTTGAAACTAATGGAACAAAAAAAAATGCGTTACTCATAGGTAAGTTCTTAAGTGAACTCAAATGAGTTTCACCTTATTCAATTGTTTTCATTGTACTTACAACTTACTTTCATGCAAATTGTAAGAACGATTTATTTTTTATTTTTGTATCCACCAGTTGTATTATTTTAAGTGAATAAAAAATATTATTATTATTATCTATAAAATTGTTATTATTATTAATAATATCTGGCTTCTTGAGGGAGTTTGATTGAAATGTTTCAAGATTTCATAGCAGCTAAACTTTGGTATAATTTTTGAATACACAGCCTTGATATTGAAGGTACTACAGACCTAAATATATTTTTTTTCGATAGAAAACACCATATTCCATGACATATTCACATTATGAAATGAACTCCAATATAACTTCATGTATAGTTTTTCAAATTCGGTAACGATATTGTTGAGTTATTGCACTTTCCCTCAAAATGTTAGGTTTTGAGAAAGACCATTCTTGGAGTTACCTTATTTACGAATCCTGTCTATATCTTAATGAAATTATGAGAAATATCCCCAGAAATGAATCCCATCACATGAACATTTATCAACATAATGGTTGCAGTTTTGAGTTTTTCTATGGAATTCAGAGACTGGAAAGTCATTTTGAATATGAATCAATTGCAAAATTGAAAGAGGTGTATTCAAAACCGATCATTGATAATAATGTGATATAACTTGATCAATTCATGAAGATAGTTCCTAGATATAAATCATCGAAATTGTTGAAAGTGACGCCCTTTTGATATGAGACAGGCCTCAAAAGGGCGTTTCAGTTCTCTCGAACAAGTTGTTCCTATAATATAAGGCGTACTATTACTGCAGGCTAGTCGACCCACCGTTTGCAGATCATCAAAATCAGAAGGAGGAGTGATAAAAACAATATTTACAGAAAAACACCCAGAAAAAATCAAGTGTTGATAAATCGGAACTCTATTACCAATCCATCTATTTGTATACGTTCTGACCAGATATTCAGTGACAACAATCGAGGAGTTTGCAGTTAACATGCCTAGAGACCAGTTGGGATCTTTGAGGGTGCCCCCGTAACCACAAACCCTTTAATCGCTTCTAGAGCAAGAAATCGTTACTAGGTTACATACATTGTTTCCAAGTATTCCAAATTTCTGACTGGAACATGCCAATAAACAAGTTATTGGACTCAATTTGCAATTCGAAACTAACATAAAAGTAGTCTAAGATATCTGTTTTAAAATTATAACTGAATTTTCCCATTGAAAGACTACCGCATTCATCAAATTCCGGCTAAAACTTTAGATGTTGACTTACTTACTTTGGAATTCAATTCTAAGGTACGAGGGATCAGTGGGTGAAAGAAAAGAAAGTTCGATAAGAAAAGTATATTCTTCAATTTGAAGTATTGGGTAAGAAGAGAAATATTATTGTAATATTGCAGAGTATTGTCTTGAAGTATAGTCTCTACGTATTTATAAATTTCCTAGATTTCTTCTCGCTGAATCCAAAGATAATATTATTTGTTTCAGATTGATCAACACAATGTTCTCTTCCATTCAATATTTTGAATCAGCAAAGAGAAATATTATCGATACATTACAAGGTATCGTTAAAGTTGATTTCAGTACACTCATCTTTATGATGTTTTCAGATTTGTTCTTGCCGCTACAAAATTGATATTATCCTCATCATCTTGAAGAATGGTGTGTTTCTGTCTATTCCAGTTATAGTTGAATCGTAGGAGTTACATACAACGTTACATTTCAAGCGAATAAACCTCGTACATATGAAGTGTTCCCACTCACCTCGTTCTCTTCATACACTCCTATACTTGCTACCAGTTGTTTTACCATTTCATAACTTCAGATGCAGGGGGAAAAGAAACCATCGAAAGAACTTCACTTACTTCCTGCTAGGTTTTTGTCATCAAAAACCCTCTATTGTAGGACCATATAATTATTCTAACTATCTGCTTGGTATGCTTCCTTCTGAATGTTATTTCCATCCTCGAAAAGTTGACTAATCGATCTCCATCCAATAGAAAACTTTGTTGAACTAGTGACTTCATAAAACTAGTTGCATTATAGAAAGAATACTCTCCCTATCCACCAATACACTGAGAGCCAGGTACACATTTCGTCTATCATTTCCTCTCGGATGATAACTCGTAAAATGCTTCATAGAGTTGTATCATGAAGCCTCATGAACGTCAGCTCGGTTCCGTGGGTGGGTTGAGCAGCGGTAGCCTCCCACGCACGTTGAGAAAAAATATTTTCAATCATTTTCTCCCGAAAACGATTTCATAAAATCATAGCCAAACCAATATCATGAAGAAAAAAAAAAGACTGCTGACTATAAAGTGGTGGATTTTAAGTCAGCTAGTCACACGAACATGAAAAAAAAAATGTATATATTCAGTGATTTCTTCTCAATTGGAAATTCATCAGATGACAATTTATATGCTAATGTGAATAAATAGAAATTTCAGCTGGCTATATCTTGGTGAAATGATTGTCAGCTGATGCCCTGAAGGGTGTAACGCGGGAGCATCTATCGCCTATGTAAATGCACCAGCTGACGAGTTTTTCCTCGGCATACTGCTAGCTGATTTTTTTATTTCTCGAAGAATCATATAACAATCAGCTTACGAATTTTCATCCGGGAGGAAATGACGTAGCCAAAGTAAGACATTTTAAAAATAACTTGAGCAATGTTTATTAAAAAGTAAACAGAATAACTTTGTCGAGCCTTATAAATCTGACTACCTGTATATATAGAAAGAGAGTATCAAAAAATCGGAATATGACAAACAAATTATAGCAAAACTTAGTGAAGCAGAAAACCAAGCGGTATTTTGGAAAACTTCAAATTACAGTGAGACCATTTTGACATGGTCTTGGACATGTAATAAATATGTATATAAAACATGAATAATCTATAGTACTGAAGACACACATACACAAATATACTTATATGAGTAGCAGTCATTATACAGTTATAGTTATAATTTACAGTCAGGCACATAATTTACTTTACAATAAAACAGTCGATAGAATCACAGTTATGATCTCAAAAACTCGCTTGTATTATGGACTTACTTCTCAATCATATTATTTTTCAGTTGTTATTTGAGACGTATTTCATCCATTCGCATTCTATCGTTCCTGGCAGAATATTGAAAAAATCGCTGTATTGAGGAGTTTTTTATATAAGGAGGTTATGTGGTGGAGAATTTGTAGCAAACTGCCATGGCTACTTCGATAACTATGACTATCATGAATATGTGTAATATGAATCTATGGTTTCACTGACAATCAGAATATTTCTACATATAGGGACCATTAAGATATAGTCATCTCTGAAGTATGGTTTTCATGAGTCTGTTCATTCGATACCAAATATGAGTCTGATTAGTCTGAATGGTCTGCGCGCTAGTGACTTATTTCTCCATACAATAATTATTCAGCCAATACGAGAGTACACGAGGGCATGGTAAACATTGGGGAGTTGTTCTCTGTTGAATATTGTTTTCAGTCAGAGGATAGCATATTAACTTGAGTTCACTTTCTTACTGACATTCTCAATAGCAGTTTTACAGTACTTGTCTGGCTCGAGGAAAGTTCCAAGGAAAGAAGAAGGCAGTTGCAACAAGACTGTTCCTATGTTCATATTAATTTGATCGTGTGATTCATTTTTTTTATTCATATTTAGTAGAACGGTTTTTGAAGCATTAAGTATCATACCATTTTTTTGTGGCCATTTTCATCACCATATGCTGCCAGTGAAACATTATTTGCATAGGCAATCAGTATTCATGAAGTATGGAAGATTATTAATGAATATGAGAAACAGCAGTGGCCACAGTATTGATCAATGCGGAACTCCCAGATTCACATCATATGTTTTCGTTTCGACGCTATTCATTTTGATAAATATCTTTTCGTTTTCCAAATAGGTCATCAACCACGTTGATGTTGTCTCTCTTATGACTATTGACTGATGCTTTGTTTCCAGGAATTTGAAATTCAAACAGTCAAATGCTTCAGTGAGATCAAAAAAGTACCTCCACATGTTCTCTCCGATCCAGATGTTCTTGGATATTATGAGGAAGATTGGAGATAGCATTCACTATTGATTTCTTCGGATGAAAATCATTTTGACACATACTTATTATTTGATATTCCTCAAGGTATGATATAGTTATAATTTAATGTTCTTCCTGTCATGTTACATATGACCGTGGAGTCTATAATCTCCCGGGTTTTTTTGGGTTGGTGGTTCCAATTTTCAAATTGTGTGGAAATTCACAGAGTTCAATCGATATCACAAAAAAGGATCTGCTCTTTATTATTTTAGTGGAAATACAGTCTATCTATATCTTAAGTTCTGAGAGTTTTTGTATAATGACGATGCTTTATATAAGAAGGAAATGACGCAGTTCGCAATATTTTTCAACTCTTGAGAAAGTCATTCGTGACGGAATGGACTTGCCTGAAAATCGTTCTTGGTATAGACGTTGTGCTTCACGGCAACTTTTTCGACATTCGCCAAATATCAATAATATTTCAACGTAATCACTTGGAGAAATCACAGAAGGCATTCTGGAGTTTTGCACAAAGAACAAAATTATAATTTTTTGCAGAAAATCACTGAATTGAACTTAACAGTACAATTCGGAAACATGTGTTACCATGGCACCAACAAGCATAACCTCTGTGGTGAAAATGTGTAATGTGATGAATGTCACGTACGAGTTAGACACATTCTCAGGTTTCCATTCAGTAGGCTTTTTCCTTCAATTAAAAAAAAATATGAATGGAATAATATCAGAATTCAACGTCAACATGAATATGTGATGATATACAGGGTGTTCTTTCGAAAAAATTGTCTGTAGCACTCACACGAAACATTCTGTATAATTGAGAATCATACCAGAATGTAGCTCTTAATAACTAACTCCTGTAACTTTTTGGGACAAAAATTTCGTCCATATTTTCCAGCAAACCAGATATTTTCTGTCATATTGAATTTGGGACCCCGATATATGTTTAATCTTTTCTTAGAACACCCCTAGGTTTATTTATGGTAGAAAATCAATATCATTTCACTTGGCTCAGTGCTTAAGAAGACAAAATGGATTTTTATCAATTTTAGTTGTAGATCGAAATATAATAACGGCAGATCGTGGAAGTCAATTACAATTTTGCAATGCCACTGCTCTTTTTTTATTAATTATTCGAACAGAATGTGAACATCTAGCGATTGTTTTCTTGAGAGTCTTATCAATCTACTGCGCGCAGGTCCAAGTAGTGGATATTGGCACAGGCGGACAACATATGATTCCCTGAAATGTTGACCAACCTTCAAAAGGTAGGTTCACAAAAATAACCACTAACCAAATAATTCATTTTTAGGTTTATTATGAAATGATGAACAACTAGTATTTCCACCAATATATCCATGTACACTTCATTGAAAAAAAGGGGGTGTTCCGTCTGTCTTGGGTTATTCCCCAATTCCAGTAGAATGGAAATTTCATTATTCAGGAGGTTGATTCAACTAGTTTTGGATGTTTGCCAGAAGAAAACTTGCTCAAATGTTGAAATATCCTAGTTCCATTGTATTTTCGATATATAAACATGAGTGTCGCTTTTTTTCTCCACCACGATTTTCTTTACACATAGTTCAAATATATTTGAAAACATAGAAAAATATTTCTGGGCTCCTGAGAAAAAATTCAATAATTTTATATATTCCTTAGAAAATCCCAATATAGAAGAAGGTTGTATTGGAATAGTAGCTTATGTATCAAATACGCAAAGTGAGGCTTTTGTGAAGGAATCGGAATGTTTTCGGACGAAGCGCCAGCCGAGTCCGGAATATGAAGATGATGTCCGCTGAAGCCATGTGTTTTACTTACAACATTTTTTTTATTAGCGTTTCAAATAAACAGAAAAGTGATGCCATACATATTTTCTAGCCGTGCATGCAATTTCAATCACCATCCATACGGTAGTGTAAGGAAGTTGTGCAAAAATCTAGCAAACGATTGTTCATCACTGACAAATTTGTCAATTTTCATGAAATAAGTATTTCAAAAGAATATTTCGGAGCAAACGTGTGGTGATCCTACGAATTATCAATTATACTATAGTTCTTTGCGTCTCCTGAAATAGTTAATAAAGTGTTGCCATGACGACTTCACCGGCCATGTCCGGTAAAATGGTATTCTGCGGACTATTTTCAGTATCCATAGTAGGCATTTTGTGGAGCGGGTACAAAAAAGAATTTGTCGTCTGCGTATCTTACTTTCGAAAACTGAACGACCAGATATCCGAACAAAAAAAAATACACTCTCCACTGAAACCGGGAAACATACCAGTGGCTGAACTGAGCTGAAACTACTCCCAACGAGTGATTTATTTCGGTCAATTTCAGCGAATCCCAAATGGGATGGACTTACAAGGGTTTGTGCAATGCGGGCTCCTGCAAGAAGTTTGTCTCTTCGACGATATCTAGAATATTGTGGGGGATTCATAACGGATTGAATTATGATGAAATATGTTCATATTTTGCATGGATATTGGGATTTGGAAGGGAACTCATTTCCATTGTACATGTGACTGAATATCCAAATACAAAAGAAAAGTTTGTTTCTGTTGAGAAATGATAACTATAAGTATGCTCCTACACATCTGAAATAAGGTAGTTTGATCGTGGGGAGAATCCATAATCCTTGTGATTCGAATTGATTGTAACTAATATATAAGTTATAAATTATATACGAAATTATTCATACATATTAATGTATATCAAACGTTTTTGATGAAAAAGTATTATCGATTAGTGAGAAAAAAAAATCTGATGTTTTTTTTTTGAGTATATCAAAGATAAATTCTGCATAGCATGTCTATTTCCTCACTACTCGTTTTCAATTTGATTTTTGTTTTTTGGTTTATATGATGAGTAATAGTCTGAATTTTCACTTCAGGAATTTATTCTTTTCTCAATCGCAGAGCGCTTTCAACCTATGATCCCATCTTCAGTGCTTGCCCGCAAAGTAAGCGACAGATGTTTGAATGTTATTGAATGGTTATTTTGAATAATTGTCAAAGTATCAATTACTCATCAGGCAAGAACAAGGATAACCCATAAAATACAGTTTTTCACAAAGTGAGAACGGCTGTTGATGTATGATAATGAATAAAAATGTGACACACAGTGTTCTACTTTAAGTCTCAAAGATAAAACAATAATCAACTGCCAGCGTTTTTCAAAGAATTCCGCATCATATACATGGGAAAATGGCTCTCGGCCAATTTTTTTGGAATATTGTGGTACAAGTCACTAGAAGTTACACGTGCAAGTTTGAATTAATTTTCATGTCTAGTTTCAGAAATATGATTTTTTTATGAAAATCATAGAAATGGCTATTTTACTAAAACATAGTAAGGTTCACTTATCCAAAAGTATTACTTTTTGGATAACTAGTACCTGAATAAAAGCATAACCGGTTTGAAGAAAGTTAAATGACATGCCAGTCAGTCGGTCGTTGAGACAAAGGAAGCCGCCTATTATACAGGGTGGGTCAACAATAGCGACAATTTAGCATATTCCGCCAATCATTATCATTGGTCCCATTAATGGGACTGAGCATTTTTCATTGAATATATCTTTATTGGTGGTATTTTCTGTTGACAAAAATATATTCTTCAAAAGTTTTAACTTTCTTCCAAAACACTAATTGTTTTAAAAAAGGTAAGTTACTTAAGTTAGTCACTTAAAACAGATTTTCAAAGACAATAAATCAGCTTTGAAGCCAAAACTGATTGGGGAAGTGAGCGTCCTCACGAGGACTAAATGGTGTTCTGTGTTGATCTACATAGGCCATACATTCACATCACAGTCATTACTATGTCAATTTGCGATATTGATCACTATGTAATATTGGAAACAATGTGAATACATTAATTCTGAAATGGTAAGTACTTAATCTCAGAGGTCACATCGGAAAACTGCAACAGACCGGTCGTCTATGGGTAGAGTTGTCTTTGTTCATTACATGATTCTGAGGTTTTCGAGTGTTTATCCCAGGGCATAGGGCTGTAATTAGGTTACGAGAGGAAGTAATGAGACGAACAATTTATGAATTAACTCTAAATATAAAATTCAGAATTTTTCAAACAGAACACAGGTCTTGAAATGGGTTCTAACATATCGCCTTTACTTGCAGAAGTATTCATGTACAACCTAGAAGAACAACTTGTACATTTTCAACATTTTGATGAAATAATTTTTTGGTATCGGTATGTAGATGACTGTATAGTATTATTTGACGGCCCTCTGTGTGATGTCAGTCTACTGTTGAACTATCCCAATTCTCTACATCAGTCCATCAAATTCACATTGGAATAAGGGAACAACAATTCCCTATAGTTCCTTGATTTGTTCGTCAACAAATCAAACAACCTATTTGACTTTTCTATCCATACAGACCTTGTTATCCCATCCACTAGTTGCCACCCGAATGCACATGAACATGCAGCTTTCAACTGACTACTCAATAGACTCTCCACCATTCCTATGTCAGATGATAATTTCACTAAGGAGTTTGATATCATCAAACAATAGCTTTTAACAACGGCTATTCTCCACACCTCCTAAATAGACTTCATCACCGACACCTCACCAAATTCCTAAACCGTTCTCTCATTTGTTCTCTTGCTAATAGATTCAAGAATTCTTCATTCACCTCACTTACTTTCCTAGGCAAAGTGTCTCATGATGTTGAGAATGTTCTGAACAGATACAATAGAAACATAATCATTTCATTCAACACTTGCCTTACCCTATCACAAACCCTTTGTAACACCAAAGATCGCATTCCTTCACATCAAGCCTGGAGTTCACTTCATTTCCTGTTCTTTTTCTCCTTGCAATGCTCAATACATTGGACAAAGTGGAAGAAAGATGATCACCAGAGTCATGGAACATGTCAAAATTATCGAAAAACATCCTGTTTCCAACATTCTCGAAGCCAACACTAAGAGCTCATTTGCTTGATACTCAAAAACTACTCAACCAAATCCAGTCAGGCTTTCGAAGCGGTTTTTTGTGTGCATTGCAAAGAGTAGTGAATTACTTTGAATATGCTATGGACGAAGGTAAATCTATTGTAGCGGTGTTCTCAGATTAACGTCGTGCATTCGAAGTTATTGATAGAACAATCTTATTAAATAAACTTAAATATTACTTTGGAGTAAATGCATCCTCATATAAATGGTTTAAGTCGTATTTAGAACATAGACTGAAATCAATAATGAAATATCACAAAAAAGAACTGTTTTAACTGGAGTACCACAAGGAAGTGTATTGGGCGCCATACCTTTCATATATTTTATTAATGACATATTAGATCTGGATTTGGGCGAATGTGAAACACACCTATTTGCAGATGATACCATCGTCTACATTATGGGTGATAATATCAATAACTTAATAAGAAAACTAAACACATTAAAAAAAAATTACGAGTGGTTTGATGATAATGAGATCGTTGTCAACTCAAATAAATGTTAATACATGATAATCAAAAACAAACGGAAAATGCAAGAAGTAATTGATTGCAATGTTCAATTTGGAATGAGCGAGTGCTTGAACGAGTTAACACCGTTTATATTTTGCTCCGTAGTTCTTTTGTTTTACTAGTGATTTACCAAAACAAATCTAGTCAATCAGTGTTACAAAAACCGACGTATGTATTGAACATTTTTACGTACTTTCAAATCGTGTTTTTGTTGACGCGCCGACCTGGTTGTTTTTATCCTAACGCTTCCACTTATTCATACGATCTGATAACAGCCAAGACATCAATTGCGCTCGACAAAATTAGTTCTGCCTACCCCTCATCACCAGAGGCGTAGGGTATTTCAATATGGATATATTGGTACAATAAATTAAAACCATCAAGTGGAAATCAATTAAGCCAACCTAATAAATTGCTTTTGTGTACAAGGGCAACAATAAATCAAACAATTTTACCTCAACCCACTGATACAAAAATGTTGCACAATATGAATATCAATCAACCAAACTCCAGGTACGTAACAGCCGTTAAGACAGCACCTAAACCATCTTTCCCAAAAAAAAGGATCAAGCTATAGTGATGCACGCCGATGATAACCTGAAGTTATTGACTATGTTAAGGCAATAGGCGATATTGTAGGCCTCAAACATATTTCCTTTGGTCAGGATTTCGAAAAAAGAATCTGCATCTATTTAGCTAATCCTATTCTCGTTGACGATCTTCTAAAATCCCATCCATCCGTAACCCATAAACAATATGTTATAAACATCCGCAGACTCGTTTCCCCCGACAAACGAATTATCATCCCGAACATACCTCCTTATATATCCTCATGATCTAGCTGAGAACGCTATAAAGAATCTTGGTTTACAGTTAACCTCCCCTGTCTCTGTTTTTGAGAGCTGGTATTCCAGGCGACGAATATTCCCATATATTAAGTTCAGACGACAAGTCTACGTTCTTCCCCATCAGACGACTTTGGAATTGCAGACTTCATTAATCATTCCATTTGACGGTAACGAAAACAGAATCTTCTTGTCTACAGACAAAATGGAGTGCTTCATTTGCAGCAACCTGGACACATCGCTTCTAGTGCCCAAATCCTCCAATAATCACATTTACTGTCACAACCCACTCTGTCTGGGAAAAAATTTCACAGGTATTATCCAAAACCTAATAGAAAGTAACGAAGTGACCTCAAATGAAGACCTGATTATCCCACAAATAAATCAGCCCTGCCGTTCTGACCCCCAACCCAAAACCCCGGGACTTTCCCCGAGTTTTCAGATCTAAAAACTCAAGCCTACTCCCAGAAACAGAAATAATAATGACGTCATGCCCTATATCATCCCCCTTTGGAAGCACTTTATAGCAAATAAGAAGGCGCGGGTTTGGGTGTAGCTACTGAATTTTAAATTTCACAAATCCATGAAGAATGGGCAAAGCCTTATCGAAAACGCCAAACGCATTCATACTGCCCTAAAACCTTATGACTTTTTTGAAAATACCTTTGGTAACTCTGATCCGTACATGGAAGCCCAACACAAAATGACATCAACGGCCTAGTCTCAAACCTAAATCTAATTTACCCTCGACTTCACAGACAGGTCCATAAAGAACAAATTCCCGTATAACAAACAAGATTAAGAAGAAGTTTAAAACCCCGACGCTGAAAGAGACTGAGAATTGGGACATGACAAACGATGATGATTCTGATGGCTCATGGGCAGTCGCAGAGATCGTCATCCCAAAATTTTAACCCCATGCCCTCTTTTAATACAGTGGAACGGGCGATGGTTTTCCCCTCTTTTTGGAACGATTGCAACAGCTTATCTCTGATTTCACCAGATTTCCTTTTTTTTTGAAACCCAATTTTACTAAGACTCACAACCCTCACTTGAAAAGTTACTTTGGGACATCACTTCATTAGAATTACTCATCTACGTTAGTGGGGGGGATCCTCGGTTTTGTCTCTAATGACTTTTTTCATCAAAACTACATCTAAATACAACTTAGAAGTGAGTTATCACGGCATGGTGCCCTCAATAAAATCGTAATTTCGGTGTATATACCCCCCCAAACCACACCGCAAGACACAGAATTATGGATCTCAAAGCCAACTTCCTATACCTTTTATTTTTGGTAGGTGACTTTAATGCACACAACACAATGTGGGGTTCAGAACGTACGTTGGCCCTTTTGGCAAAATGATCGAAAACGTGATTAACAACGGGAATATAAATTTCACTAAACACTGGCGCAGCACATATTTTGTACAACTGATTTCTCCTCAATGAACCCCCAGATCTCAGATCCAGGAACAGCCCCCTTTACTAACATGGAAAGCTTGATACCCTCTATGAGGTAACCACTTCCTACCCCAATTTCAGACAACGAATCAAAACAAGAACATTAAAGGAAAGGGAAAAAATCGAAAATGAAAATTGGGAACTTTACAGCCAAACGCTAGGGGAAAACACAGAAAATATCAATTATTCGAACGATGTAGACGAAGCTGTTGGACAACTGACCAACTCCATAATTTCAGCTGCCAAAATTGTATAGGAAAGTACCCGTCAACCCAAAACGAACCGTTCCTGGTGGAATGATTCTTGCAACATTGCAGTGAAGGAGGCAAAAAAGGCGCTCAATAAATACCGAAGAACCAGAAATGATTCAGACCTGATAAACCTAAGAAAAATGAGAGCGAAATCTAAAAGGGTTCTAAAACAGAGTAAACGAGAGTCGTGGAACAAATTCACAAGCACTATAACGTCGATACTCTCCTTCCTCAAATCTGGACCAAGATAAGACAGATGAAAGGAAAACACCAGTTTAAAATTTCCGGCTTAACCCACGAGGTCAGTCATTACCAATGACCAACAAATTGCCAACTATTCTTGCTAACACCTTTCAAAATAAAACAAAACCCAACCTCGAACCTCCTAACAAACGAACAACTCTCAACCAAACAAACCCTTACAATTGTCACTCTCTCAATCTTCTTCACCTTCCGAATTAAATTCAGTCCTACTCTCATACTGAAGAACACAGCTGCAGGACCAGACGATATACCGATGATCTTCCTAAAATATATACACTCAACAACAAAACTAAACTGCTCGAACTCCACAATAAAATATGGTGCAGCCAACAATTTCCAGCTCTATGGAGAATCTCTCATAATACCAATCAAAAGAACGACTCGAAGTAAATCTTCCAATTCTTCAGGCCCATTTCTCTAACATGCACACTGTAAATTCTCGAGAAATGGTTAATAGACGCCCACATTGGTACTTAGAATCACACAACCTTCTAATCACAGCAGGCAGGCTTTCCGAACAAATAGATGCACTTGGACAACCTGGTTACTTCTCACAGATATCCCCAAGCTATTGAAAGTAAAATGACATAATTGCCGTGAGCCTAGATATTGACAGCGCCTTCGACACGATTCGCAAAAAATTCCATTCGAAAAAACTCAGACTTTAACAACTGGAAACATTCTCTCCTTTTAGAAAACTCTTAACCAACAGATCTTCAAAGTGGTCACAAACGGGCAAACATCCACTTCACAGTCCCAGAAAATGGAGTCCACAAGGCTCGGTTCTTAGCACCACCTTATTCTGATGAGTATCAATGACATCTGTTCATCAATAATTTCTACTGTCAAATACGTACTACGCCGACGATCTCATTCTCTCACGCCGAGGCAAAGTCACGGCTAGACTTGTACCTTACTTCCAGAAGGCTCTAGATAGCATCCACATGTGGGCCTCAGATTAGGTTTTCGCTTTCAACAACCAAATCAAAGTTATTCAGTTCAAGCAAAAGACTCAACCCCTTCCTCCACAATTAAGTCTCAATGGGGATCCGTTTACAGGTGACTGGTCAACACAAATTCTGGGAGATTCTTTTGATAAAAGGTTCACATGGAGACAACATATTCAGGAGACTAAGGCTATTTTTTAAAGCGGATCAACATCCTAAAATCATTAGCACATCACCAATGGGGAGCAGAAGAAGAAATACTAATAAGGATTTACCGATCACTGGCCCGGGCTCCAAACTAGATTATGGAAGTATTCTTTATATGAGCGCCTGCAAAACTCCCTCAAATCTCTTGACACACCAAACCACAGCATTGAATATGTTCAGGGCGCTTTAGATCCAGCCCGGGACGGAAAGCTTTCACATTGAATTTTCTGAACCACCCTTTTTCATCCCGGACGAGAATTAACATTACCCCATTTTCCAGGATATCTGCCTACCACAAACCAGATTTAAAACAATTGACCTTATAAAACCCACCAGCTCCTGAAAACAGACCTAGAACTCGCTCTCACCCCTCAAATATATCCCTTTTTAAGAAACATTAACCTCACAGTTACAACTCCCCATAAACTTTCAAAAACCCTCCATGGACCAAAACCGCCGATTTTAAAACATAAGCCTGGTAATTCACAATAAGTGAAACGCCTAACATATTTCACAGACAAAAATTCAGAGAACTGATAAATCACCAACAAGTTCGACATAATCCTATCACTGACGCCTCCAAAGAAGTTAAGGGTCCCGGATGCGCGGTTACTACATCGATACAAAATGTAACATACAAATTTCCTGACGTATGCATACACACAGCTGAACTATATGGAATACTACAAGCCTTGAGGACTCCAGTACACGTTAACAGTAAGCTCCATATGTACAGACTCCTTTCATCAATACACTCCATCAAAACAACTACTCACAACATCCCTTTAGTTCAAGATATCCTCGATACCCCACCACCATCACACTAGAGGCACCTATGTGAATATCATCTGGATCCCTTCTCATGTGGTATCACTGGCAACGAACATGCAGACCAAGCAGCGAAACAAACTTGTTCCCAGACTTTGCCAGTAGAGCGAATTCAACTCCATCAAGACCTAAAATCAGCAGCTCGGACAAACAATGAGTTCAAACATGGCAAACACATTGGGATACAAGTAACACAAAACTACGTACAATCCAAACCACAGTTACCGCTCGGAGATGCCTCCAATGACGATAAGGACAAAGTGTTATAAGAAGACTCCAGAATAGGCCACTCCTGGCTCACCATGGTATCCTGATGTCATCACAAAATCCCACCTGTGAATACTGTGATAGTGTAAGACTTTACAATTGAGCACATACTTTAGATTGCCAACATTACAGCCCAACTCCGTCGCAAACACAAACTAAGTGGAACTCTAAAACATTCTTGAACTACCTAACCAGTTCAGTGCTGTGATACAGTTCCTAAAGACTGTCGACTATTTAATTTGATTTGAATCCTATTATGTAATCGAATGTAACACAGATCCCGTGTCAGTGGCCACTAGATGCCGAGACACGTTAATTATAATAAAAAAAAAAAAAAAATGTTCAATTTGACGGAAAAAATCTAGAACGTGTGAGCCATATTAAATATCTAGGTATAATTATTGATGAAAAACTTAACTTTCGTGAGCACATTGATGATCTTTCAAAGAAAATATCTAAAAAAATAGGATTTGCATATAGGATTAGCAGAACAGTAACTCAATACATCGAACAGTTAATATATAATAGTATAATAAAACCCAATTTCGATTACTGTTCCTCTATACTCTTTATGTGCAATGAATCAGATATTCATAAGCAACAGATTCTGCAAAATAGATGTATGAGATTCTCACTGAATACCAACAGATATGAGAATGTAAACAGAATGCAAATAAAGTTGAATTGGCTGTCAATTAAAAATTTTATTAAGGTTCATACAATGGTTTTTATTGATAAACTTATAAACAATATGTTACCAGAATATTTGTCTACAAATCTACAGTTCCGCAATGAAATACATTCATATAATACACGCTGAAAAAAAACACATGCTGGAGTCGTAATCTATAATAACCTACCCGATTTTATCAAACTGTCTCGTAATATAAATATTTAAAAAAATTGTATTCGTATATTTAACGATCAATTTCAGTGAACGTCACATTCTATAGGCAATCTAGGCTATTCTTGTTCTCAGAATTGTTCAGGTATAGGGATCTCTCTGTACTTTTCAAAACTATGTTATATCATGCTCTGATGCTAATATTTTAATAAAGTAACAATTAGCGTTTTACGTTTCTATGAATATTTATTCATTGATGTCTCTTATATATTGTATTTATCTATACTTACCCACCTCATCTCTGTATTTTGGTGATGAAACGATATTGTATTAGCAATGCTAAATAAATAAAAAGAAAGACATAATCCTGTAATCAATTCGGAGCACAATTTTCAAATCGACGAGGATATAAAAATATCACACGCTTGTGGAAAAGGCAATTAACTCAATCTATTAGGAATTTTTGAAATCAACTCCTCCATAAATAATAGTAATGTTACTCCGTTGAATGAACAGATCAACTTAGATTGTATTAGTTTCTTCAACTCCCTTGTTCTTCAATGAATAAACGAATACTGTATTTTCTAAATTCCAAACGTATTTCATCTACTTCGCAATTTCCACTTGTTGAATTCGAATATCACTTTTGGTTCCTTCCCAATAGTTTTATCCCTGTCAGCTAGATGTCACGTTCATTTTAAAAATGTTTCAGAATCATCTACTTTGTTTTGTATCCTCTTTTTTAAATTTCACGTTTAGATGTCAGGTTATGTATATTTATCCACAACAAATCACCTTGTTATCAATATTCTTTTTGTCATTATACAGTTCCTTGCTGATGGATCGGATCATGTATTTAGTGAACGTCACGATGTCTTTGTGTTTGGTTTTTATTTTGTACTTGTTTTTATTTCTATTGTGACCCCTCACACCAAACATGATTGTCCTCCAATGTTTTTTGAAAATGTTTTAATCTGTTACAATTTTTTCCATGTTCAAATCTCATGTGAGTAAATTATTATTCTTATATCGAATCCATACATTGATCTAACCCCAATTTTTCAGAATTTTGTCTTCGTTTTTGGCTGATGATGGACCTTTATAGGTCTGGAACATGTTCTATCCCTATTTGAGAGGGTAATAAACATTGTTGGGTATGATTAAGAGTTTTTTCGGAATATCTCGGAATATAAAATGAATAGTTCAAAATTAGGGTGTGGTTATAAATGGTTTATTTTTTAGTATATCAAAACCCGATTTCATTTACTCACCAACTGAATTGGAAAATATTCTTTCTTGCTGGATAATCCAGTCTCCACTGTATTTTTTCAAGCTATAATTAGTTTTGATGTTTCTGATAGATCCGGGGAAAAGGTTATGGCATAGACAAATGAAAAATAAAGAGACTGTTTGAAACATTGGCGATCTTGACCACCAAGTTTTTGGTACGACCAGTCGCGCATGAAGGCGCTGCCCGCAATCAACAGACGACTGACATGATAATTTTCCAATTTCGACATTTGTCAGAAGATGACAAACCACGTAATAATTTCAGAATAATTCTACTGTTGTCATCAAAAAATTAATTATAGAAATTATACCATGGACTTGAATTATGAACCCAACGTCGAAAATGAAATGTTTTGTTATTCGAGTTGACGCTGAAATTCCTCGAAATATTCTCTCACAAGGTAAAATAAAAGCTGTTTTTCACAAACTGATACTTATTTCCATCCATCAGTTGCAGAATTTTTTTCACAAACTGATATATTTCCGTCCATCAGTTTCCATTTCCTATCACCATTTGAGGAAGTACGAAGATTATCATCAAACTGGAGTACTTGTTAGGTATACCTACTCGTTCTCCTTTGTGCTAATAGATGAACAAAATTATTGAAGGTTTGTTGTAAATGTAATTTGTTTTTATTTTGGATGATTTGATGATGAGACTGAATAATATTTTTAATTTAGTTTTGTCTGTAGTTTTATTATTGTTTTGTCTGTAGTTGTACCTTGTCCTAGATAGAATGAAATGTGTTTTTATAGTTATTATTCTTGTTTTATAAGATCTTTAATTTTGTTCTTGATATCATTAAATAAAGATTTACTTTGAAACTTTATTTTAACCACTGTATATATTCTATTAGTTATCGATTTGCCATTCCTGTAGTTCATATGATACAACCATCCATATGGAATACAAAAATGGCAAATCGATCACTTATAAAATATATATCATATCAATCATATGAAAGTAACACATTTGAAAAACCCGCCAATCGGTGTTACCAACTGTATTTAGTTCGGCCAGTTGCGAGATATGTCGCCACTGTCTAAACGTGGTGCCAACTTTTACTGCAGGTTTGACAACTCTCTTTATTTTTAGTTTCTCTATGGGTTATGGATTATAGGAGCAGTGAAGATAAGTGAACGCTGCCCCAACGCCTTGTTGGCTCTGGATAAGGAAGCATTTTTTATTTTTCCACCCCGCGTATTGTGTGTGTGTGTTTCGGTTCGCTCAGGTGAGTGGATTTGTTGAGAAATGTGTGCATCAGCACATATTTTACATATATTTGTCTTACGTCTAGCATTTTGAGATCTGAGTACAGTTGGTCAGATGGATAAAGAGCTGGCTTTAATACCATCATTCTGAGGATACTCTTCTGTAGGACTGAAAGGGGCTCCAGTGTGATTTTCCTTACTCCTTTCCACCCGATTATACCGTAGCTCAAGAGTGACTCAGCGATACCTGGCTTTGCGGTTCTCGGGAGAAAGTATATAGCGTTATTGGTAGAATTTGTATAGAAGTGAACCTACCTTTTTCTTCAAAATTTCCAAATGATTACGTCACTTCAAGAATCAGCCAATCGATACTCTTAGGTATTTTGGTTTTGTCGTTGTGTTTATATTTTGTATGGTGGTGGATTATTTGCCTATGGGGAGAAAAGTATAATGTTGGTTTTAGTTCTGTTCACAGCTAGCAGATTAGAATGCAACCATTTATTGATTTTATTCATATCTGGTTCTGATTTTTCTTTCAACTCTTCTCTTGGATTCGCGACATGAACTTTAACTGTGTCGTTGGGAAAAGATACGATTTTTATTTTTGTTTGAGAGGTGAACAATGAGTTCAGGTATATTGTAAATGGCACAGGTCCGAGAACGGTACCCTGCGGAACACCACAGGAAACCCTTTTTCGGCTACTTACCACATCGTCTAGCTCAACCATTTGCTGTTTGTCTTCGAGAATCTAGAAGAGCTCTAGTGGAATACCTCGTATGCCTATGCGTTGAAGCTTTCTCAGAAAAAGCTCGTGGCTTACCACATCAATCGCTTTTGCTGAATTCACAAAGATACCAACATGCCCCCTCATGATCCACAGCGAAAACACATTTGCTATAGCGTCTTGGATGCATCGATTTTGTCCGAACCCATACTGCCTGTCTGAGATTAATCTGTTTTTGTCTAGGTATTTCATGAAGCGATGCTTTATCATTCTCTCAAATAATTCAGAAACTGCTGATGTCAGCAAAATGGTTCTGTAGTTTGACATTGATATTTTTATGTACATTTTTGTATATAGGTTTGCTATAGATGAATCAAAAATATAGCATAGGGAATCGGATATACCAGGTGTCCACGGAAGGTGGCTCGCCCCTATAGCTTTATTGTTTTCGGAGATAATAGAATTGAATTCGGAAGATCTGTTCAATGCACAAAACTGCTTTTTTTGACGGGTAACTCAACTCCATGCAAATTCCGGATTCACCGGAAGTGACATGAATTTTCGATTTTTAAATGAAACACCTGGCATATTTTCGGTTTGTTTGTCCCTATATGACATTCAGAATAGAACCATGTGTTATTTTTCACTGTTTCTAACAGTTTTTTAATTTTATATTTCGAAATAAATTTCTATTCTAGAGGGCTATGGATACGTTAGAATAACTAATTTGAGTCCTTAAATGTTTGTGAAAATACAACTTCAATGTTTTCGATCAAAAAAATCCAGCTATGTGACGTTTGAATTTGTTTTTGTTTTTTTTTTTCAAAAGTCAACATCGTGGCTCGTTGGGTAAGTAAAAAAGGCATTTTATTACGATTAATTTGATACCGCACTCTATTAGGTTTAAAAAAACTTTCGATTAAAAACTGAAGATATAACGTTGGAACTTTCATTAAATAAAGAATCTCATTGAGATTGAAATAAGATTTGAAATCATCGAGTAGCCTGTGACCAATACAACTGAAACAAAATCATAAAATTGTTGCGGTAAAAATTGACGTGTCGACATATTATTTCACATCTCTGCTATTCTCAATTAGGTAGTAATTGTGTACGTCATTATTTGAAAATTATGGAAAATAACAATATTCATACAAGAACTGGAAAAGTTGATATGTTATTAGTTTTTGGAGAGTGTATGCAAAATTCATCCGATTCTGCACGTCTCTTCGCACAGACATATCCTGATCGACGTCACCCTACCCGGCACTATTTTCCAAAACTGGTTAAAAAAATGCGGAATGAGCCTAATAATAATGGAAACGCATCGTTTGTTGTGAGTGAAGAGAAAGATAGAAAAAGGATTATTTTATCAACAAGATGGTGCTCCACCACACAACCCGAGGATAGTTACGGAATATCTGCTTGAAACATACAACGAAAACTGGATTGGAAATATGGCTTCTTAAGTGGCCGGCGAGATGAAATAGGGTAGTTTTCAATTTATACTTTTGAATATTCCTTTTTTGAAAACTTCCGCTTCTTAATTTTTTTCTATCGGGATCTATCAGAAACGAGGTTAATGATGTACCTCCTGCCACACGATATGAATTAGAGGACAAAGTAGGGGCAGCTATCCATAGAATCACACCAAGACAGTTGAGAAACGATGTGAGAGCAACAATAAGAGAAGTTTGCCTTTGTCAGCAAAACAAGACGGAGGTCACTTTGAACATCTGGAACCCTTAAGATATGTAAATAGTCAGTTTCGATATAGTTCTTTCATTTTCAACAGGTGCTTCATTTCAGAAAAGTTCTAACGTTTTCTTACAACCAAATAGAGTATGGTGTCAAATAAATCGTAATAAAATGCTATTTCTTTCTAACCCGACAAGTGAAAATTTATTTCGAAAAAATAAAAATAAAAAATGGTTACAAACAGTAACAAATGAAACATGGTTGTATTTTGAATGGCATATGGACACAAAAAAAACTGAAAATATACCAGGTGTCCCATTCGAAAATCGAAAGTTTATGTCACTTCCGGTGTATCCGAAATTTGCATAAAGTTGAGTTACTTGTCAAAAAATGCAGTTTTATGCATTAAACAGATCCTCCAAATGTCATTCCATTATCTCCGAAAACTAGAAATTTATAGGGGCGTGGACACCCGGTATATTCGCCTATCAGTTCGATCATTTCGTTCTTGATTCCGTCTGGACCAGGTGAGTTTCTATTTTTCAAAAACATAGAGTTTATCTAGTTATTTTCATGCTCAGTGAGGTTCAGTCTTGGGACTAGTTCGAGACCCATTCACAATGAATAATTCATCATATAATTAGTGATGGCTATCGAGTTTGTGATTTCGTTCCGTTTTCTACAATTATTCCATTATTAGTAAAAATTTTTTCCTTGTTAGTGTTGGTGAAGTCGTTCACTACTTTGGGACCTCCAATGGGACCAACGACCCCGCCGCCTTCCTCGAAAGATTGGAGGAGATTCGAGAATCTCAAGGCATCCCAGCAGACCGCCTCCTACAAACCATGCCAGAGTTGCAGGAAGGAATGCCGGCCCTGTTCAGGAACAACCAGGCATGCTGGCCGAAATGGGAAGACTTTTGCACCGCCTTTCAGGACTTCTACTTTCCCGTCAACTACCGAATTGACCTGGAAGCGGCTATAAGCAGGAGGACACACAGCCTGAGAGAAAGTACGGCAGCCTACATCACGGACCTACAGACCCTGATTCGCCGCCATGGAGGAATTCCGCCAGATCAGGAGTTGAACTGGCTGTACCGCGATCTGCACCCAGAATTCCGTCGTGAAATCAGAAGGACGAACTTCAACAACGTCCATGAGTTCGCCAGAGCTGCCAGAGAGTACCAGTTTTTGCGAGCCGAGATTGAACAAGCTCAGAGGACGACTCCATCGCCGCTTTTGGCACCATACCGGACCCCATCAGCCCCACCAATGGTCACTAGGCTTGCCCAACTAGCCACACCGCCCCCTAGAAGCCTAGTAGTCCAGCCAGTCATGAGCCAAGGCAGCCCAGTCAACCGCCGCCCCATCGGAGGAAACCAAGAGTGTTGGCAATGCGGGCAGACAGGGCATTTTAGGAGCCAATGCCAATCAGCTCCAAGGATATTCTGCTCCCGATGCAAGCGAGACGGAGTAATATCTCGTGATTGCCCATGCCCACGGCTGAGAAACCAAAACCACGACTTGAGGTACGTGCAGCACCGCCCCCATGACGTCTCACATACCGCCATCATCGCTACCGCCGACCACCGACCGCATCTTTTCGTCAAGATTCCCGGTGGCACCGCTGAGGCGATGACTGATACAGGTGCCGTAATCTCCTATGTCGGCGACAGGATAGCCAGGCAGTGGAATCTGCTAGGAGTACCGAAAACTCCCACTGCTATGAGTTCCGCCCGACTGGCCAATGGAGAAACCATTACCGTCCCCGCAACGTATCACGTAGAGATCCGAGTTGGAGAACAGCGTTTCGAAGAATCTTTTGGACACCTGAGTGGCCTCTCATCCGATATGGTCCTAGGAATGGACATATTGAAGAAAAGGCAGTTTGGAGTCGACCTAGGAAGTGGCCAAATCTTGGTAAAGAACCAACCCATTGCAAGGGAAGTTCGGCACGTACCATGCTTTCCCATTGGAGTTATTGAGCCAAGACCGGCCCTGACACTAGAGAAAAAGGACCACTTGCAAGCCTCCCTTCAGGACGAATTACGACCATTCGAGCAAATTCATGGAGTTACGCCGCTGGTGGAACATAGGATCCGTATCCTAAGCCCAGAGCCAATAAAGAAGCCCCAAGAATTTCAGAATGCAGGAAGTAATCGATACTGAAGTTGACAGAATACCACAGGAGAACATCGTTGAACCCTCCAAGAGCCCGTGGAGCTCGCCGGTAGTCATCGTGCGAAAAAAAGATGACAAGCCGAGGTTCTGCATCGACGTCCAGAAAGTCAATTCCGTCTTCATGAAGGATGCGTACCCGTTGCCGTTCACCAACACCTCCTGGACCGACGGAGCCGCCACCCGACCACAGGAACTAGCGGCCTAACGAGCAGCCACCGCCCCAGCAGCTCAGGAACCCCCTCTGCCTGTATACCTACCCGTCAACAGGGATCTGTGATGGCGCTGCAGTCAACCAGGGCACACGAGAAGCGTGTGCCAACGAAAATGGCCCCTTCTGTTTTGCTCCCGATGTGGCTTGAAGGATGTCCTTTCTCGGGAATGCCACTGTCCCGACCCAGCCGCCCAGAGGAGACCAGCCCAGAGGAGACCAGCACAAGAAGGACTACGTCCCGTGCGCCGATGTCAACGGTATCCTGACCCGCATGTCCCCGATGCGGATGTTCAGCACCCATTAGTTTGATGCCGTAGACAGACCCATAGGATCAGGATGCGGACGCCAGCATCCAATCCAGGAATTGTTTTTCATTGGTATGGTATGACTATTTTTTTTTATGACTGGCAATAGTTTTTATTTTTGTTCAATGTTTTTTTTTTCGCTCCCTGGCAACCGGGCAAGAGTTTCATTTTTTATTTGGAATTGTTTGAGGTCCACATTTTAAGTTAATATTTTTTTATTATTCCGAATTTTGTGTATCAGGTGGATCAACCCCGAATGAAGGGTTCGACTATCAAGGGGGGTAGGCACCTGGCGGGCTACACTGTTATGTTCCGAATGGACCTATTATTGATTCTTTTTTTAGAATAAGGATATTTCTAACCGTATGAACACATGTTAAAAAGAAAAAAAAGATTTTTTTTTCTTTTTCTCCGAAGTGGGAAGGGTGTGTAACGAAGTTACCATTTTTCCGCTATATTTATCAGCCAAAAGCTCCCTGTAAGGAATTAAAATCCTCTTGACAGTAATAATAGGTCTAGAAATACCATTCGTGTTCGTGATAAATCCGTGGATTACATCTATTCTAATAAACAGACTGAACGCCTTCCGAAAATCACGCGAATAACACGTGGTGTAGCTAAAATAGCACGCACGAGTATAACCTGCGCCGGCTATCGACTCTCAAGAGAACATTTTTATCAAACAAGCTGGGCTTTGTTCAAACGCCGACGAGAGAATTGAGTCATCCGATAGAAGCCCCAGCCAGCAGTTAAGTCCAGTCGAGCCAAAAGCACACGCGACCGAGGTGACGTCACATCACGAGGATTCCCACTCAGGAGAATTCCACAAGCAGTGAGTGAAACACATTCAGTCATCCGATAGAAGCCACCAAGTACAGTTGAGTCGAGACAGAGACGCACGCCGCAAGCTGACGTCACAGCACGAAGGATTTTACGAGCTGGGTAATTATTCTGTGAAAGTATAATTTGTATCGCAATCGACAGAGTCCACAAAACGGCGCGCGCATATAAGTCGGTCGGGAGGTATTCGGAAAAGAGGGGAAAGCCGGCTGTAGGTCCGTTTCGACATATTTCAAAGATTTTAGTAGCTTGCCGAGCCTAGTAGAAACAGTCACGCGTCCGACTAGTATCCAGGGGTGAGCTAAAGACCGAAGAGTCCACGACCGTCCGGCCTTGCCGAACAGTGAGATCGGGTTTGGTAAATATGTTGTATCGGGTAAAAGACATCAGAAATGTTTGTAAGTACCACAGATGCCCTGTGCGCATGATCGTAAGAGGCAGATATTCATTTCAATGCTGTGCTGGTAATTTCTGCATACGAGTCCGTACGATACCCCACCCCCACCGCAAAAGCTTTTGGTTGCTAAGTTCACCCCGCTTGCTTGAAAACAACCTCCCCGCTTCCTCTGTATATAGGTGCTTGCCATGTGTTTTATTTGTTGTGATAACTTGAGGCCGCCGTCAGCCGCCCTTCCTGTATTTCTTGTTTTTTAATATACCTGTTTATCCTGTTTTAGTATTCTTCCATTGAGTGAATTCAAACATCTAGTGCCAGTCGCCACGGTCCGAAACCCAGTTTAAAGCAATTAAACCTGCCTTGCTGGCCCTGATACAGTGTACGACTATATTGACCCTGGGTGTTTTTCTTCACTGAGACTGCCTGGAGCAGAAGTGGCCTTTTCCACTATAAACCAAAAGGTGGCGCCCGAGGAAAACCGATAATAGTGAAAAGCGCCAAAGTTTGATAATAGGGGGAAAAACCCCTTTACAAGTTGTTATGATAATATTTTTTTTAGAAAAATCGAATCAAACAGTTTTCTTCACATAAAAGATTCAATATGAATTGAACCAGAAAATGGTAGATCTCAGGTGAAAAGCAACTACTTTCCTGGCAAATACCACGCAGAACGTTGGATGATATTCACCTGAAATCCTCATTCCTCCATATAAATGGACATTGAATGCAAATGTTTCTTTCTGATAAGCTCGATTATGTTTAATTTATGTCGTGTTCACCTATCAATCCGCATAACGGTTTCAGGCTTTTTTGGCCCTCATCGGTACGGAGTAGTCAAGTATCCAGTATCCAGTATCATTCAACGTTCTGCGTGGTATTTTGCCAGGAAAGTAGTTGTTTGTCCCCCTGAGATCTACCTTTTTTCTGGTTCAATTTATATTGGAATCTTTTATGTGAAGAAAACCGTTTAATTCGATTTTTCTTTTTTATTCCCTTCAAAGCGTTTATTTTTTCATTTTAAAATGCTATCGGGCTTGGCACTCCAATTTTGAAAGGAATCTTCCATTCGAAACCTATCGGGGGGGGAGATTTTTCGGGTGTTTTTTCTGTCACTAGGTTTCGAATTAAAAGTTTTTCTTTCCGGCGTACCTATAGGTGTTATAGACTGGGTGATGGTTTTGGTTATGTTGTGTCTCGCTTCAGCCAGGCTCTTCGGACCTTTGGCTGCTTGACAACTCCCTACTGATGAAAAGAAGCTTGAAAAACCGGTAGCGGATTGTTGGTGAACACGACATAAATTAAACATAATCGAGCTTATCGAAAAAAACTTTGGGCAATTCCTTTTATGGGTTCATTTTTATGGAATTAATTCGGTGTAGCCAGGAAAATTTTTTCACCTCAGATCAATTTTCTGGTTCAATTCCAAAACCCTTCGAAAAACCGTTTAATCGATTTTTCTTTTTAAATTCCCCTTCACATGGCGTTTTTCTTCCACTATAATCGGGTCGGACCTTTTTACTCCCCGAATCTTCTATTCAGAAACCTTTGGGGGGGGGTTTTCGGAGGGGGTTTCTTTCTGTCACTGGTTTCGCCAGAAATTTTTTTCCGGCGTCCTATTGGGGGTTATAGACTCGATGATGGTTTTGGTTATGTTGTGTCTCGCTTCAGCCAGAGCTCTTCGGACCTTTGGCTGCTTGACTCTCCTTACTGATGAGGGCGAAAAACCGAAAAACCCGGGATGCGGTTTTTTAGGTGAACACGACATAAATTAAACATAATCTAGCTTATCGAAAAACTTTTTATTCAATGTCCATTTATGGAGGTATGCATGGATTTTCCGGTGAATATCATTTAACGTTCTGCGTGGTATTTGCCAGGAAAGTAGTTGTTTTTTACCTGAGATCTACCATTTTCTGGTTCAATTTATATTGGATCTTTTATGTGAAGAAAACCGTTTAATTCGATTTTTCTATTTATTTCACCTCACATGGCGTTTATCTTTCAATAATTTTTTTGTTATGAAAATTAATATATAGATATTTTCGCCCTGTATAAAATATTTTGCAATGATGTAATAATAATTGCTAGCTAACGTCACTGTTCTCTCGTCACGTTGCTGCCAATTGTTATCACTTTCCTTACCACAGCTAAACTCAGTTGGTACGCCCGTTGTCTCAGATAGCCGGTTCAGGCAATTTTGGCCTAGCCACTCTCGATGTCATTTTCTATTCGGGGTTTTTTTAAAAACGATTGCTTTTTAATTTTTTGGGAAAAAAAGCAACAAAGTATCAAAAACAATTAATTTCTTTTATTCAGGAAAACTTAAATTTACCTGGCCTACGATGAAAATTTTTTCCCCGGTTTTAAACTACGAATTTCATGGATAATCACGAGAAAAAAATTTATGGGTGAAATATAAAAACCTCACTTTTTTCCCTTAAGGGGAAAAATTTCTTTAATTGGCAAATTCAAATGAAATAAAAAATTTTTCTGATGGGATATGAAATATTGGTAAAAAAATTTTTTTTTTGTGATGTGCCCCGGAAGGTTTATACCTGTCTGGAACTGTCGCTTTCAATACCCACCAGGTTTTTGGTTCCCCTTTTACTCCAATGCTCTCAGGAACTCCAATACCAAACAGAAAAGGAACCTACAAACCAAATCAGCTTTGAATACTTGTATATGGTGTACAAAATAAGGTAATGTTGGTTTTCTGTTTATTATGTTGAAATTAATGAATTTTTCTTTCTCTCCCAACAAAACGTGGCATTTCTTTTTCAAGTTATTTTCGGTCTCCTCCTGGCTTTGTTTTCCGTTTCCAGGATACCATTTTTCCTTCATTCCTTATTATTTGAATTTTTGAATTCGCGCACTATATTGCCACATTTTCACTGTTTTGGGTTTTTTGTCAAAACTTATAAATAGTACTATTTTTACTTTCTTATAAACTATATACAATTTCACTGATAATTGTCTCTGACACTTTCTCGTTCTTATTTTCTCACAATTTCAAATCTTACATTTGACCATACTGTTCCCTGATTGGCTATTGTCATCAAGAAAATTGCTGTTCTCCCTTTGGCTACTTTTAGTTAGATACAATTTCATATACTGTATGTTTCAAGCTTATAATTTTGTGGATCACATTTTATTCAGGATGATTTTGTAAGCTTAGACTTTTTTGTTGTCTTTTGAACAATTATGGTTTGTAATCATTATGACAGTGTATGAAATTGATTGTGTTATAGTATTTGGACATTTTTATCTATTCATATCATACAGAGGCTCAATAAAGGAACTAGAACTTCAAAAATTATGTAAAAACAATCCCTTGAAACTAATAACTATTTGGTATTTATTCTTTTTGTGGTTTTTTTCTTCCTAAAATATATAACTGGTTTCTCATAACATAACGATATATATATATATATATATATATATATATATATATATATATATATATACTATCTTCCATTATGTTAATGAAGTTATAGTTGTTTTTGGTTATTCAATAGCTCTTGAAAACGGAATGTGACTTTAGCTGGATTTGAAGAAGGACACCTATAGGTTGCGATATACTCTTCATGGAATTCGATATTTATGTCTATCGCATAGGATGGACCAATTTTTAAATAAGAGTATGACTGATGTCATTTCCTTCTGAGGTATACAGCTACTTCATCATTTTGATAAGAGCAGTTTTTGCTATAGACCATGTCGTAGTTACTCATAGTATATACTGGCTCTTCCTTTATTTCCCAGGTTTCAGACAACATGATGCAGCTTGGAGTAGTGTCAATCTGACAGTGCTTCTAGTTCAATGAAATGTTTATGGATACTTCTGATGTTGAGACTACAAACTGAAAATTTAACGAATTTTCAGTGTGTGATTGAATTCATGTATTGTAACAATCTTTTTTGTACCCTGTTTCTGGGTTCGGAAGTTTTGAAATGTGATCGTCGGATCTAAATCCTTTGGGTATATAGAATACGTGTAAGTTTCGAGTTTAATACAATTCACTATGGAAAGGAGGATAATACTGAATGAAGAAATCAAACTTACAAGGGCGTGTGTTGACAGTGGGGATTTCATATTATTTCATTTCCAGGTGAGTATTTCTAGAAATGTTTTGGAATATTTTGGTTGAGATGATGAACGGATTCACACAATTTTCTCTATATGTTCATTGAATGGTTTCTTCATATCTTGTATTTGTTTTTTTCCTTGACGTCTTTGGAGAATGTTGGTTTCCAGACTGGTTTCAAATTTGGGGTTGAGACTGAGTTTGAAGTATTTGGTTCAGCACTATTTGTAAAACCTGGTTCTCCCAAATTTGATCATTCTTCTAATGTGTATTCATTATCGTCTAGTACAATTATATCACCATATATGTAACACTTGGTATATTGACTACTATCACGGTGATACGATTAATGCTGTTCGAAGGTGTTGACTTCTGTTCTTTGACTCGGTGTTAGGTAGTTGACTGTAAGTCCTGTTTCTTCAAATCGAACACCAATTCTATTTTGGGAGCAGCGTTTGCAGTTTTTTGAAACTGGTAAACTTTGTTCAAGTCAGCTCCTCTCAGATCCACACCTACAAGTTCTCAAATTTTCCCGCAGACAGATTTGGTGTTCGATTCGCCTCTTGGTTTATCAAGACCAAAGATGATGATGTTGTTATTTCCATTGTTTCTTCCTAAAAGCTCTGCTTTTTGTCGTAAATATTGATTCTTTTTTTCAGGTTGTTTCAATCTTCTATCTTGTTTTTTAATTTCCATCAACAGCCTTGTCTCGCTTGAATCGATAGCAGTTCCTGATTTTTTTCTGTTCCTTTCTTTCTCCACATGTCAATTTTGGATAGAATTGGACCATAATCACAGAGATCGTCCGACATCTTGGAGCAGGCCGCTATTAAAATTACATCAAATCTAACAAAAATTCATAATTATCGACCCCGAAAGGCTCCACATACCAATTTTGAATCGAATCAAACCATAATTACAAAGCTCGTCCGCTATCTTTCGAAACCAAAAGTAATCAACTTTTGGAAGACTTGAAAAAAAAAATCAGAAGCAAATTAATATGAATAACAGACGAAAAAAAATGGTTTGTAGGGTTGCATCCAAAAATATTAACGTTTGTAGAACAAAAAAAAAATGGTATGTTAAAATCCATCAAACTTTTTTTTTATATTCAGCGATTTTTTTTAAATCCTGATTTGCGGGGTCTCTCAACTCTCGTAACATATAGGAAAGAAAGAAGTCAGAAGCATGTTGGAGATTGACAATTTCAATGATTTTCATTTCCTGCCGTCATAGAAACAGAATCAAATAAATTAATGAACCAGGATTATGTGCATATAATTTATCGATATGGGAAGAACTTGTTATGAATATTTGAAGGAGTTTTTCGTTCATCCACTTTTCCATTTTGGGACAAAAATAAAATTTGAATATAGAAAAAACACAATATATTGTTGACTTTGAAATTTTTATCTGAATTCGAACGTAACACACAATATAAACATACCCACAAATAAAATAATTATCAAAAAACTTTTTGAAAGACAAATTCCCATTCAAATACGCTGAGAAGTGAAGAATGATTGCTTTAAATGTGTTACGAAGATTATTCCGTGAGTTATAGATTCGAAAGCTTTTCGCGCAAAGTTTTCATTTCGAATACAAAATCGACAAGCTTTTAAATCTATAACTAATGGAATGATCTAAGTCACACATCCAAAGCAATTATTTTTCACCTTTTGGTGCATTTGAATGAAAGCCTGTCTTTCAAAAGGTTTTTCATAGTATTTTTTTTGTGCTTTTCAATAAGTACGCCTTGATCTATGCATTTTTGTTGCAGCATCGTTATTATGTGGCCTTTTTCCTGAGCTATCTAGTTCTTCAAAGAGGAGACCATCTGGAGATTGACTCTGCCATTCCGGAGAAGCCATCTTCAACTTATAAATTATGACAAAAAATCAAATCAAAAAATTGTCTCTAATCACAAAACTCGTCCGCCATTTTGGAGCCGACTCCATGAATTTATAAATTCTGACGATGAATTCATAATATCCGACGTCAAAGACCCCCACATACCAATTTTGAATCGAATCGGAACATAAACAAGAATTTTGTCCGCCATCTTGAAGCTGCCATTTTTTTTCTCTTACAAGAATTATATAATGCATTGACGCGGAAACTATGAACACCTTTCGAATTTCACGTTCATCGGACAACTATAAAGGGGTCAAATTAAACTTGTAAGATTTGATTACACTCATAGGGACAGTTGAAAGTAAATATAAATAAATAAATAATAGTTTAAAAAAACTAAAAAACACGCTTTCATAGAAAACCAGACTAAAAAAATAGAAAATAAGAAAAAAAATTATTTTATTTAAAAAAAAGCGTGGGGTGCATGGTATCGCCTCGGTGTGTAATGTTCTATATTATTATTGATACCATGCACCTCACGCTTTTCAAAATAAAATAATTTTTTTCTTATCAATAGTCTGATTTTCTCATAAAAGCTGTTTTTAGTTTTTAAACTATTATTCATTTCGTACTTTTTAGTGTGGTTTATTTATAAAAGCGTGTTTTTTTATTTTTTTTTAAATTATTATTTTTATTTTTTTGCAAATCAAAAAATGGAATAATCTTATCAAATCAGGTAATCATAATATTCGACCCCAAAAACCCTCACATACCAATTTTGAATAGAATCAGATCATAATCACAGAACTCGGCCGCCATTTTGAAGCCGCCATTTCAAATTTTCAAATTTTCACAAAAGAATCATAATATTCGACCCCAAAAACCGCCACATACCAATTTTGAATAGAATCAGACCATAATCAGAAAACTCGGCCGCCATTTTGAAGCCGCCATCTTGAATTTCCCAATTTCTACCGAAGAATCATAATATTCGACCCCAAAAACCCATACATACCAATTTTGAATAGAATCAGACCATAATCACAAAGCTCGGCCGCCATCTTGAATTTTCCAATTTTTACAAAAGTATCATAATATTCGACCCCAAAAATCCCCACATACCAATTTTGAATAGAATCAGACCATAAACACAGAACTCGGCCGCCATTTTGAAGCCGCCATCTTGAATTTGCCGATTTTTGAGGTCAGAAATGATTTCCAGTACATCACTAGGATGAACTGAAGGGAAATAAAGATTATGATCTACATGCATAGTGGTGTAGTCATTGAACGATGTTGACTCAAAGTTTGTATTTATTGTGCCCTTCGCTATGGTAGAGAAGTATGAACAAAAGCGTTTGCAATTTTATTTTGATCATTTACGAGATTGTCGTCTAGTACCAATTCCCGATTTATATTTTGTATTCCTTTTCCAGTTTTATTTTTGACTATGTTCCAGATTTTTTTCTGCTTCTGATGTTGGCTCATGTTTGCAAGAGCACCCTGATTGAATGCATACTCTGCTTCATGTATTTTTTTCCTATAGGGTTTTTTGAGATCATCATAATACTTTTGTATTCTGAGTCATCTACATTTCTTGATATCCAAAAAAGATTTTTTAAAGTGTTTTCCATAAGAATGATATCTTCAGAAACCCACAGTTTTTTACCGAGCTGTGCTTTGTGATTAACGGTTTTTTGTATAGCTGGGCAAGTCAATTCTATCCAATATGTAAGGATTTGCAAAAACATTTCGTAGATATATTGGATATTACGAACCCCCTTAGAGACATAATGGAGATTCTCATTTGAAAGGCAGTCTTGGAGTTTAGCAAGATTCTCAGTACATGTTTTCATGAAACTTATTTTTTGTCGAGCATTATTTTTATTTGTTTCTACTGTAAGATCAGTTAATTCTATGGAAAGGCATGAATGGTCGGCGAGGTTAACATTGATGACATTTTCGACATAGACAGTTTGAGAGATATTTGTTAAAAAGTAGTCTATTTTTGAGATGCTAGGTTCCATGTTTTTGGAGCCTAGGTTGAAACTATGTAACAGATCATCCAATGATGTTTTATCATTTGAATAACATGAATAATTTATATTTAGGTCGCCACAGAGTATAATATTCTTGAATTTTTTTTCGCAGTAATCAAGACTAATGCAAAGTCTATCTAAAAAGGTTTCAACACTACAATTTGGTGGCCTGTATAAAGTTATCAGGCAGTATTTTTCACCATTCGCATCGAAAGAAATGGCACAAGTTTCATACTCTAATTCCACAGACATATTATCTTATACAGACTCATTTTTTCAATATCAGTTCAGTTTTTGTTAGTATCAATACGCCACCATGAATATGGTTTTGTCTCGTAATGAAGGATGCTAGTTTATAGCCATCGAAATGGATGATTTTTATATTCAAATTGTTGCACTACGTCTCTGATATGCAAAATACGTCTGGCTTCTCGTCAATTCAAATCACCTCAATTTGGTAAGTCTTATTCAGAATACATTGTGAATTAACCTGCATAATTTTTAAACCTTTTTTTGGTGCATCCTCTGTGCTGGAAACTGGATCAGAAATCTCCTGAAGCCGGTTGGTGGTTTCGAAAGGGCTTACGAAACTGAAACCTCTTTATGATTACTTTTTCTGGCCGATGATTAGGTTCATATAAGGCAACGAGGAGTGCCATGTCCGTTCCTATTTTGAAAGATTTATATCTTCCTTGCGAGTTCAAGTCAGTCACTTCAAATTGATGTCCAGGAGAGCGTTTTTCTAGATATGATTTTATCTTATCAGCCGTCGTTTGCGGCTTGCAGCGTCCGACATACAGCCAAAGCATGTGCTGTGCTGTAGTGCTGTAGTTTTCATGTTGGATGGGGTTTGATATTTGTTGTTCTTTTTTTTGTTATTATTCACTTCAGTCCACATCTTTTTGTCTCGGCCTTTTTCTTGCAGTGTTTCACATTCTGAGATATAATAACAACTTCGGACCTATTTCATTGTACAGATGTTCATTGATAATACGCAATTCATAAATTCATAAAATAAAATAATAGATTCAAAGGGAATCATAAAAAGTGTCATCGTAATCATAGTGCCACTGTACGCCACTGCGGCATTCTTGTTGAACGGCAGTTGAGCTTGGGCCTCTCGCTAAAAATCTATACTCCCAAGTATCGATAGTTAACGATAGTTCGAATGTTTTGAGGTTAGGTCTTGTCGTTTAAACAAGAAGTGTGATTGAAATATGTCCGATGGAAGCGATGACGAAACTTAAATAAATTTAGTTTGTGATGGAAATGGAAATTTTGTAAGTTTTTTCCATTTGGATATTAAACTATGTACATATGTTCTATGAGTTTTTTTTTCATTGAATAAATGTATTTCAAATAGTATTTCGCTTATCTTCCAGTCGTCCAATTGTTGCCACTTCCTTATCTATCCTACTTACTCGGCAGATATTTTTATAACATTTGATAATATTCGTCGATTGTATATTTCGACGAAGGATAGAGTATAGTTATCTTTCAAACTTGACCTATTTGGGATTGCAACAATTATATTATGACACTGCTATTACCCGCGCCTCTTCGTCTGCCGTATAATTTTTTTTATCCTGTTATTCTTTTTGTTGTTCTATCTAGTTTATACCTGTGACTCTGCGTGCTTCCCATTATTCCGTTTTTCGTTATCCTGTTTTGCCGTAATCTCGTTAACCTGTTATATCGTCATCCTGTTATACCGTTTTCCGTCATCCCGTTAACCATTTCCCGTCAACCCATCCCGTTATCCCTTTACCTGTTATCCCTTTAACCCGTGGTGATGTCGTTATCCCATTATAGCGTTATGCGAGTGAGGATAAGCAAAATGGATAGCGCGAAAATATTCTCCGTGTTTAAATATCTGTGTTTACCAATTTTCATGGCGATTGATTGAACGGAATAAAAGTTAATTACACTGCAGCGCCATCTAGTGGCGAGCCAACTTTCCCAAAAATGAGTAAACCAGATATGTCGTTCATATCGTCAGTTATGATCGAGAGTGCATACAAAAATTATGATATTTGCAGTTTGTCCGACTTTCCTTTGTATTGTATGATTTTTTTTCCTGAAAACTCACCCAGGACCATAAAAAAAAATAATGAGAAATTACATATATGTATTGTTCGAATCCTTAATATGGTCTTGAGTTCATACAAGAATCCTATAGATTAAAGCATTTTCCCGAATTTTTCAATTTTCCGGGCAACTTCTTCCAATTTTTCCAAAAACCTAAGTCGAACCATTGCTAAAATGAAAAAAAAAAAAACCAAATCGGTCCAGCCATTCCTCATGTTATGCGCTTACCAACGAACAGAACAATTCATTTTTATTCATATAGATCTGATGTACCCAATGATTTGTTCGATGTTACGAATTATCCACTTAATTATAATCGACAAACGCCGAACAATAGGCTGTGATATCAGACATAAGGGTGAGGAAGCTCCCCTTAATGTTCGGCAGTCACTTTTCCTTGGTGGGCACACCTTCACTTATTTGTAAATATCTGCAGAGTTATTTTCTGGAGCTATCTAACTTGAAATAACTAGCTGCTTATTCAATTCGATGAAATAAAAATGATGCAAACTTTTTTCCAGTAATTACGAATGATATAGCTAATCATTTTCTCGGGGGTTACATTATTGATTGAAATATGATGAAATTCGTCATGGAAGACCATCGCCGAACGTTACAGTATCATTTGTTGGTAATGTTTGCGTTTTGTTGTTTATAAAAAATGTCAGCTATGATGTTACATATCAAGATACCGGAAATACGGATGGGCGCAGGTGCGTCTAGGCTCCTAGCCAACCAAAATTATCGACGACCGTATCGTTTTGAATTGTAGTAAATAATAAGGGATATAAACGAAATGCCAAACAGTAAATTATGATAATTTTTGAATTGTTTTTTACATGAACCTGGGACGCTTGTGCTATCTATAGCCACCCTGCAGGTTTGGAATTGGCTTTCGCCCAAACTCAAGAAAAAAAGTAATTTGCAACGCATGCCGAACCGAAGCTTATGACTCCAAAATCTGGGTTTTCGAAACACTTTGATCGCGCCGGTACGGCATCTTGTAGCCACGGATTCTGGTTGGCGATGCGATTCTCTTGAAAAAGGACACAGATTTATAGAATTTGAGATAGTCATTGGCGGTAAATTATGATACATGAAAAAAGTGTTATGTGCTTCCGATCTATTAGCATTGAATAAATAAATAAATAAATGATTGAGTTATTGAAATGGTAATCTGACTCTGAGGATCAATGTTTCGAATTCGTGCATTTTTTCATCAAAAATTCAAGGAATGATGATGAGAAGCTTGAAAGTATCAGAAATATGGAAATAGTACCTTGAGATCTCACCTGTACTCTGAAGTGCAGGCAATGGTTGGAAGCGGCAACGATTTCCAGAAGTATCTGCTGCTGTAGATGTAGATGTTTGTAGGGTAGTATCATCATGAATCAGGTAATGTTCTGACCACTTTATAGAATCTTGGAGAGTGAGATGCGGAACGTGTGTGTGTGTGATCATAATACGATGAGGATAGGAAAAAATATTCTCAAATCAATCACCACCTATTCTCGAGAAGAGAGAGTCGAGACGTGGTCCTTGAGGTTTTTTGTGATTGAAAAATCAGGTGAATGAGTAAATAATAATTGACGATAGAGCAAACATAATTGAATACATGTGTATATTGCTTCAATTATGATTGTTGAAATATGGAGAATGATTTCAAAGTACATACAGAAGAGTTCATAGAAAACTCTGGAATTCCCGAATATCATTTATAATATAAAGGCGAACTGGGATTTCGGTAAATTTTCCATAATCATTATTCTAGTTGGTATCAATCCACCAGTGACATTAGCACTGACATATTTTATGAGTTTTCTGAAACTTTTACGTTGAAATATTATTTCCGATCTCAAAGTCATACACTTACAACTCTTTGGGATCATTTATCATCGATGTCACAAATGGTGTCGAACGAAATTCCAAAGTGGTTAATAAAGTCAATGATAAATAACACTTCGGAGAGAGAATCCTAGTTCTCAGTTTGATAGATGAACGCCAAGAGGAGATAAAACTCAAAGACTTGATAAATGGTGATGTGTGTAACGTTTTATCGAAAGTATAAATGGAACTGATATTGGTAAGATACATCAGGATTTTTAGCCGATGGTATGACTTTAGGAACGGAATAGATCTGGAAGAAATGGATCGTTGAGATTGTATTATTCTGAGGAACATTAACTTTATCTTGCAGTCGAATGAACGATGGGAAGGGACTTTCCTTTCAATCGAAGGCGACAAGAATGAGCGCACTTTCATCGTCAATATGAGTGTGTATGTGTGTGTGATAATGAATTTCAGTACACGTGTCGAAAATGGTTTGATACTTGCAAGCATGTTTTATTATAAACAAAAAAATGCATCACCACTTCTGGGTGATTTGGAAATGTGAAGTTTGAAATGAAAACAAATCCTTCGGCTATGATATCGAACGGGTTCACTCAATTTGCGTATGTAGTTGTCGTAGACTATTGAAAGTGTGAGAAAAAAATCAAAATTGATGAGAATAAGTATAAATAAAATGGTTAAATTAATTAATGGGTAGTACATGCGGTAACGTGTGGAAAACATTAACTTCAACGAACGCACAAATAATGAAATGTGAGCTGTTAATCTGAAGTCCCAGGGCACGAGATATGACGTGCTTGGCTTGGGAGTTGTCGAGTCTTGTGTCGT
Source organism: Gonioctena quinquepunctata (assembly GCA_018342105.1). Lineage (NCBI taxonomy): Eukaryota > Metazoa > Arthropoda > Insecta > Coleoptera > Chrysomelidae > Gonioctena > Gonioctena quinquepunctata. The sequence continues at coordinate 106,444 of JAFIRS010003144.1, read as the reverse complement.
GAAAACGATTGATTCACATAGGATTGAATTGGCTCGACCTTTTCCAAGCAATGTCGTTCCAAACAACAAAGGCACAAGGTTCGACCAGCTGCTTGTACAGTATGGCTTGTTGAGGGGTCCCACATGGCGAGGGTGCTTGTTGGCAATATCGGCTGAGACCGGTCACTTTGGAAAAAGACTCTGATGGTCACAGAGCGGAGTTGTTTTCATTATTGTGTATCTACATGAAGTGAAGTTCAAAAGCAATATTTGAGTTCTTGGATTCATATCAGAGAGAGGATGTCGTTTGGGACCCAACACACAAATACCCCGGAAACAAAATGAGGTAAATGATGCGTGGAAGCAAATTCAAACCACTTCCAGCGTAGAATAATTCCTCGAAATACTGAGAAAATAAATGTAGTTGAAAAAACTCCAGAAACACGTTATATAGCAATAAGGACTGAAATGTTGAAGATGATAAGAATGAAGTCATTGATCAAAAAATTTTCTCTTATGTGGGAAAAACGTGAGGTGTGTCATTTCCTTCGTCAACGACGCCCAGATATGATTCCATTGTATGTTCACAGCTGCGTTGCCAAGAAATACTTATGGTAGTGTCATATCCTATGAGGGCGGGGCGTTTGACAGGTGAAAGGAGATCATTTAAAGGTACCGTGTAAAAATATGTTTCTGAGAACTACACCATCACTTATGAAACTCTTATATCCAACAATAATTCGAACATATCTAACCCAGAGGTACCACTCTGAAATAACTTTTATAATTGAACCCGACTTTATTGGGCTCTGAATCATAACATATTTTCCATCCATGGCTCCCAGAGTTCCATTACTTCCCAAACTGATCCCCAATTAATATTCAGTCCTCTGCAGTTGTTGGCATCCGTAAAAAATAACTTCATTTGAAAAATATTATCCAACTTTAATGAAACTGACATATATACTTTGTATGTATTCCAGACATTTGATAACTCAAAACCCGAAGACGGAATTCCAGAAAAGCAAAGGTACATACAACGGAAAACAGGCGATTTGACTCCTGTAGATGCAGGCACGACAATGTTCAACGATAAAGGACATGCTGAAAATTAAAAATGGAAAAGATAAACAGTAGCTCATATTGGAGAGAGAATGGATAATGAAATACGATATGACCAGTGTTACTTGTTCTGTGATCTCCTTTCTGCAAAACAAAGGTCACTAGACGAAGGAACCTAAGAGATGGCTATGCATGAAATCATTTATTTAATGTTTAAAATAATATGTTTCTCATAACAAAGTCCAAATTCATCGGAAAGTTATAAAGAAAATGATTTAAACAGTCAATATGACGCAGTCCTTCCAGTTTGGATTGAAAAACAACACATGTCCATGAGTTCTGGATCTGACAGCTCTTTATCACAGTCATTACGATAGCAAATATTTCAGAGAACTCACATATTATAAAATAGAGTTATTGCTATAAATGCGTGTGATTGATTCCAGAAGCTCTGCCGAACATTAATAAATTTCATTCATGTATAATTGTTTGGCGTCTCTTGATATTTTTTGGGGTCCATCATTCCTGTAGAAACAAATATAATTCCATTAAAAAATAACCCAAATTATCTTTTCTCACCCCGACCTAATTTCGAGAAGATTTTATTACAGCCATGCAAACCTCACCTAAGTCATATTTTTTACTTTGAAATTTTTCTATTTGAGTTGGGGTCCTTCCAAAATATCTATCAGATGAAGTTCAATGTGAGTTGGCTTCAGCTGGTAAAGTAGTTGTGCCTGTTAGGTATCCACAAGAATACTTGATGTTTATTATGGATTTTTCAATCCATAGAAACATATTTCTATTCAATATTCAATTGAGAATGAGTCTTCCATCAACATGAATACCCCACAGGAGATTATCTTCGAGTCGGAGATGATTCCAGATCGGATTTCATGAACCCTGTTCATATTTTCAAACAAACCACATTGGATTACTTTGTCAGGTGGAGCTATTTGGAGGAACCCCTATTACTTCATCCTGGTTTTCAGTCATAAGTGCAGCACATAACTTTCCACAGCAATCGCTTTGAAAAGTTATATTTCCACTATAGACTATCATCATTGTGAGAGATTGCCGAGAATTGTTTCAGCTGACACCGCAATATCTTCTTTTTTAATCATTTGATCGTCAAACTCTGAGATAAAGGAGTTTTCTTGCAGGTGCAAGTCATGTTGACAATTCCAATTCCTATTATTAGGTTTATTCGCCAAAGTTTCCAATATTTCGTGATGATATGCATATATGGCACTAGTTCGGAGACACAATGCAATGAGGTATTTGTGATTCCTTAATCCTTCTGTTTTTCCATATTGAATAATACGACCAGCATTCACTACTTCTCCTTTCTCCTTCACATTTCGAATTGTCATTGCCATTGACATAATCCATATATTTCACCATACTCAATCCAGATTCCAGCCATTATTTGTTATAGAGAAATAATCTGGAACGTGCAGATATAGATGAAGATATTTTCCAGCACTTTCGACTGACCACAAATCAAATATGTAACATCAGTATTGCTTATTATCCAAGAGAATGAAAAAAATTAGGATTCCTGTTTCCCAATGAATAAATCAATAAACACCCTGTTAGCGAAATTTCAGCGTGAAGCTGTCCAGAAACTGCAAGAAAATTTTTTTCCGCAAGCAGATTGGAGCGATTTGTTAAAAATATGAACAGGATGTTCATAAAATCAGAGTGAGTTTTCGCAAATGATATTGTCTTAAGATTTGAATATACCACTTTGCTGTATCTTGAAATGAATAACACAGATGAACTGGAAACAAATAAAAATGAGAATATAAAAAAACACTAGTGCTTACCTCCGAGAAAACAAATGAACAATGAACATAAATCTGGTTTGAACTTCGCAACTATTGAGCTGGCCTCTGAATTCGAATTTCCCGAAACATGCCTTCCCTAGGCTCGTGTACCTTCCAAGTCACTGGTAGATGACGAGGCGGTCAAATTATACACGCCATGGGACAGATAAGGCGTGATATTGAACAAACCTCACTTCTGTACACCAAACACAATCATCCAAGTCCAGCTCATCAAGTGTCGCGCCATGAGAAGCCGGCTCCAGTTTTTCATTCATTCAACAACTGCAGGAGAGACGCTTTCAAATTTTCCACTAGGTTTCGAGAAGGCAGGTATATCTTGTACGCTTCATCACCACATCATTTTTCGCTCCTTCCGTGAACGGTACGGGTTGTGTTGAGTGAAACTTGTAATCTCCGTGATAGGTTTGTGCCAGATGAAGTTCCGCCAAGTTTGATGTTCTTCAAGATCCTGAGCTCAACTCAATGGGGGGAAGGCAAAAATTCAGATGGAGGTTATTGATAGAAAAATCTTCAGGTATCAGAAGATGTGTGTTAGGAGTTATTCTCTACAATTCTCTGGATAAAGAGGTTATCCGAAATTTGACTGAGCAATTGGCTGAGGACTAGGAGCGCAGTTGGAAGCGTTGATCAAACAGTTTCAATGATAATTTGAAACGTGCTGTTAAGGTCTGTATCGTCTTCATTTGTATCTCTGCTGATGGGTTGGACAGATCAGTAATAATCATGTGGGTATCAGCACTTCAGCTGGAGTTAGCGAGTTTCTGGATGGTATTATTCCTGGTGCAGATTTCAAATAAATGTTATTCACGAATGAATTGGTCTTCCTCTCACTAGTTATTCTTTAATGATATTTTTCAGTATCTTTCTTAAGCCTATTCCAGAAAAAAATATGTCTTGCAACGGAAAATGTTCAGGTACTCCTACGCGAATGGTCGTTTGTGGCGACATATCGTATATACAGCGCCGAGATTTTGGTAATTTGCAAATATTTTGTGATTCTTCCGAATATCAAATGCAATCAATTGTTCACACTCAACAGGAAATGTTGGCTGAGTTGACTCCATTACGCTATAGGTACAAATATTCCGTTGACATATACACGAGTTCTTGCATTTGTTAAAATATATCACAATTCATAATAATATCACAATTTCACGAATTTGAAAAAAAATATTGGTATATCGTTGCTGATCATGGTTCCTAAAACCCAAAAAAGCCATCATTACGAAATTTCATGTATATATCATCTGTTATGTGCTAATGCAATTTTCCAATGAAGAGGCACTATTCAGGTGCAATATATTTTTTCAGCAGTTCCGATATTACAGAAAAAAAAATCATTGCGAAGTACTCCCAATTATCCAGAATGCAATTCTTTCTCATGGAAAATATCTAGTATATAAATTGATATAAATTTTTCTTCTTAGACAATTCTGGAGAGTAACGATATTCTCTCATATTCATTTCAGGAAGTGAACCCTTCTAAATTCAATGACAGAAGACTGCCCAAACATAAAGCTCCGGAGATAGATGAGGACCCCATTTCACTCAAGAATCTACCAAAAAAATCGCTGGTCCAATTATTATACATAATTATTGTGATAATCAAATGGCAACGTTCTCCAGATTGTTTGAGAGAAGCGGAGGCTTCATTGCTAGAATGGCAATGGCGCATATGCCTCTCCATTTAGTTGAAGTTCAGACTCATATCTAACGAATCGTAAATTCAAAGTGAGATATAATAATGCGAGTACGGCAGAGAATCCAGTCAGAGCAGGTGATCCGCAGGGTTCCTCACTATCACTGATCTTGTATTCTCTGTATACGTACGATTTCCTGACCTTTGCTCGCACGAGTGCGGCCATATACACGGATGATACTGCTTTATATGTCCATTCCTTTGCGAGTGAAGTGACTGCGAAATAGCTTCAGATTCATCTGGATCTTGGTTCTATCTTATATGGAGAATAATAAGATCTGAATTATTCCACTGAAAATAGAGGTTATCAATTTATCGAGGGAACGAACTATCGTGAAGATCCTCGATAAGTTGAGGGTAAAGAACGGCTGAGTTGACCAGAGGAGCTCCGTGACATACCTGGGAGTTGAGCTGGACAAGCGTTTGTCATTGCATGAAATTTGACGTTATAGAGGGGATTGGCTGCAATTGAGTGTACCTACCCCCATATTGCACGAAACTCCAAACTTCCACGAAACTCCAAACTTTCCACTGAAAATTCAATTTTGTTATGAGAACAGATTATAAGATCTGCAATCACTTACGCTTGTCTGGTGTTCTGTGGCATTTCAAAATTTAAAATCCTGAGATTGGAGAGGCTACAGAACACATCACTTCGTATAGTAACCAATAGTGATATAAACAAAATCTCCGGAAAATTCCATCGTTTCCATATAACTCACAGTACTCTCACGGAGAACATAACAAATACACGAGAAAACGACAAGATAAGAAAACATGGTTTTATCTACCAGAACCTCGACATTTACCACGGAAGTCTGTGAAACCTCATTGCCTCTCGACATATATGAAATGGAATAGCCAAATGACCTAGGCGTCCAGATCTTCAGGTCCTTGTTTCAAATCCCAACAATGTGAAAACAAAGAAGTTTTTTTTTTATTGCATCCTACAAAATGTAGGAAATAAGATGAAATACCTCTAGCACCACAATTACTTAGAGCTGGTTAATGTTTTCTAATTTTTCTGTTGAAATACTCAAAAAGGCTATGCTTTGAAAATCCACTACAATTTCAATTATTTTTCAATAACAGTTCGAGAAAACCATATGAGCTTTGCTGGAGGTGGGTAAAAAAAAGGAAGTATTCTTAAAACAGCAAACCTAGCATGAACCAATGCACACTTGCCAACATTAGCAAGGGTGGCCCTTTTAGCCCCCTTCTCAGAGAAAAAACGTGTCTGCTGAGACTCCCCTTGAATACACAGTATGACAAGTTCCAGTTTTCCCTCCTATGCCAAAGGAAGAAGCTATTTTTTCTTCAAATTCAACGAAGTTGTATATATTAGGCTTGATTGACATGTATTTGATTTCTGTGGATAAATATATTGGAATTGGTATATCTTTGCTGATCATGGTGCCCAAAACCCAAAAATGCCATGATGTATGTGCAAATGCGAATTTTTCACTGAACAAGCACTATTCTAGGTGCAATTTGTTTTCTCAACAGTTTCTGGTATTACAGAACAAAAAATTTATGCGAAGTACTTCCAAATTCATTTAGAATCCAATCTCCTCATGGAAACAATCTAGTAAAAAATTGATATGAGTTTATTTTCAACATTTGAGAGTAACGATATTTCATATCCTTTCAGGAGTGTCAAGTCAAAAATTATTTCGCTTTTATTCAGTAACGACTCTCCATACCAAATTGCATCCATCATCTTATTTTATTTCTTGTGGTGAATGTTTCCTTGTATAACACGTAATGTTTATAGAATTCCTGATTTCGAATGCATTTGACGAAGCATTCGTTAGAAAACACTGATATCATGATTTTGAGAATCATGAAATTTTTTCTATAAGGGTTTTCCCAATGTTCGTTTACAACATACACACCCAAACTTGTGGAGGTAATATCCCGATCATTTGTATGTTTTTCAATATTCCTCTGGTGTTGCATGGACACAGATACTTGCAAAGTATAGTAGAGTACCTAGAAATGAACCACATACATATGAGGTGGAATCTAAACGAACAATGATGAAACAAGAATGAAAACGGTTTTAGCCAGTTAGGGTGTACATCGAAGGCTCCGACCATTCACACCGCTGGGCTCAAATATCCTTGACCTAGGTTTACGGTCAGCGAGCGCACAACGGCTATTGTAAAAATTTATTTTCATTTTATAGACAGTTTTGGACCGCCAATGTGTGGAAACAAGTGATGATATCAATCACTTCAAGGACTTGTTTGGTAATGTTCTATCATCGCTCTAATTGAAGCGCTCTGACCCCCCCATATTGATCCTATATCTAATCGTCTTCGTTTTTGGAGATTGGTGTTTCGGAACACAACTTCGGAGAGTTGGAACTCAGGACGAATAATTTTTCGGGACATTTTGGCTTGAATCCATGCATTCGCTGAATCCCATTCACAGGCTTGCTTTCCTTTCATACTTTTCGAGACTTCGATCATCATCATACACTTCTTGTCACCTGATTCCACTGAACATAATGAAATATTCCTGAAAGTAGGCTTTCTTTTTCACTTATTCCAAGTCTTCCTTCGCTTCGAATATTTGTATCCATCTTTGAGTATACAATCACATCTTGCGAGTTGGAGGAATGAGTCATTCAATCTTCGAGTTCCTCATTTGAATTTCATCATTTCTGATAACAAAATCATCATATAGAATCAATTATCAAATTTGAAATGGGTGGCTGTCAGTTAAAACAACCTAATTTTTTTCATGGCATATATTTATTTGAAATAAAATCATCAATAAAGAACCTTTTTGAAGACAAGCTCCTATTTGAATGCACTGAAAAGTAAAAAATAGTTGCTTTGGATGTATGACGTGGGTTATTAGTGCGTTATAGATTCAAGAGCATGTCGCGCAAAGTTTTCAGTTTGAATAGAAGAGCGACAAGCTTCGAATACAGAAGGAATAACATACGTCAAACATCCAAACAAGTATTTTTTACTTTTTAGTGCATTTGAATAAGAGCTTGTCTTTTAAACAGGTTTTTTATGAACCATTTCATTTTGTGCTTTTCAGTACTTGAGTACGCCTTAATCTATGCACATTCGTTGAAGCATCGTTATTATGAGGCCTTTTTACACGCTTTATATTAGCTTCACTTGTATGTTTGTTTGTAACCGTATGTTGGTAACCGACTCCTTTGGGCGCGATTTTGACCCACTTCCAGACGTACGAATGATTTAAAATTTGGCAGTTGTACATGATTCCGGTGACAATAAATTGAGAAATTTTTGTTTGGAAAGAAAACAAAATGGCGGTTCCAAAACGGCGTACGAGTTTTGTGATTATGGTCTGATTCGCTTCAAAATTGGTATCTGAGGGTTCTCGTGGTCAGAGATAGATATTTTTCTGTCAAAACTGAAAAATTCAAGATGGCGGATCCAAAATGGTGACGAGTTTTGTGATTATGGTCCGATTCTATTCAAAATTGGTATGTGGAGGTTTATGGGGTCCAATATCATGATTCTTCTGTAGAAATTGAAAAATTCTGGATGGCGGCTCCAAAATGGCGGACGAGTTTTGTGATTATGGTCCAATTCTATTGAAAATTGGTATGTGGGGGTTCTTGAGGTCGGAGATTATGATTATCTGTTAAAATTGGAGGATTCAACAAAAATGGCAGACGAGTTTCGTGATTATGGTCCAATTCTATTCAAAATTGGGGAAAAATTGTTGAAAAATTTCAATAATATCAGTTTGAAAAACTGGAAGACACGCTTTAATAGAGAAAAAACTGAAAAGTTGAAAATAAATAATAGTTTAAAAACTAAAGAACACGCTTTAATAGAAAACGAAACTAAAAAGTATAAAATTATTTTAAATGAGTTTGAAATAAGAATACAGTGATTAACAACAAATTTATTTCATCGTAAAAAAGCGTGGGGTGCTTTTTGAGATATTTTCATAATGATTCTACTTCTACCAATATCTGTCCATGAAATATTAACAACAATTGTTATCAAGCACCCCACGCCTTTTAACGATAAAATGAATTTGTTGTTGATTACTGTATTCTCATTTGAAACTAATTTAAAATTATTTTCTGCTTTTTAGTTAAGTTTTTTATTGAAGCGTGTTCTCAAGTTTTTAAACTATTATTTATTTCTGTTAGTTTTGAGCTGTCTAGCCCTTCAATGAGGAGACCATCTGAAGATTAACTCATTTGCCAACTTGGAGATGCCATCTTCAATTTATTTATTTCAACTAAAAATCAATAATATTCGAATAAATTCGTAATCTACGACCCCAAAAACTCTAACATACCAATTTTGAATCAAATCGTGCCATGATAAAAAACTCGTTTGCCACTCCAAATCTGTAAATTTTGATGAAAAATTCATAATCTCCGACTCCGAAAACCCCAACATACCAATTTTGAATGGAATAGGACCATTAACAGAGGGATCATCGGCCATCTTGGAGCGCCATTTTGTTTTTTTATTACCAAAAATTCCATGAATCGTCATTTCAATCTCATGAATTTACAAAAACTTATAATATCCACTCCGAAAATTCCACATACAAATTTTGAATAGAATCGGATCATAATCATAAAACTCCTCCGCCATTTTGAGGCCGCCATCTTAAATTTATAAATTTTGAAAAACTCATATCTCCGACCCCGAACACCCCCACATACCAATTTTGAATCGAATCGGACCATAATCACAAAAGTTGTCTGCCATCTTGGAGCCGCTGTCTTGAACTTTTCCAATTTTGACAAAAAATTCACAATCTCCGTCCCCAAAACTATCACATACCAATTTGAATCGAATCGTACCATAATCACAAACCTCGTCCGCCATCTTAGAGCCCCATTTGTTTTATTCTCTAACTAGATTTCATAATGTATTGCCACCACAATTAAAAAATTTTAGTCAATCGGATGTCGGCAAGTGCTCCAAAACTGGATTCAAAATTTTTTTCTTTAAAAAAAATGAATTCCAACGAATAGAATCATCACTTCGAAATAGTTATTTATACAACAAGAATATAAAGCGAGGTTTCCATAACATGCCTTCCGGCTCGTTATGAAAACTTCTCGCACGAGGATTTATATTCGAGTTGTATACATGATTTTTTCCAATACTTTGGTTTTCAATATAAAAATAAAAATACCGTTTATTATCAACGATTTGAAAGCAAACGTCCAATTTTTATTGTTTTGTCCGTATCAGTAACATTAGGCAAAAATATTTCAGTCAATTGCAATACTAATAGCTACCAGGAAAAATTAGAACACATATTACGTTTCCATGGTGCATAGTAATAACAATTTCAATTATTGAAGTCGCCATTAGTGTAAAACCCCAATCAGATCATTTTCGTAAATTTTTTAAAATATCGCTTGATTTAAGGATGAAGAAAGCGAGTTAAATCTCTGATATTCCTGCCGATGTGATGGAGTCAGCAGAAGCAGTCAGTCCAGACTACTATATGATAAATAGTATGATGCATTTGATAGTTGGTCTTCTCAAAAAAAATATCTAGGGTATCAGAACCGTCATTTGGGAAAGAATCTAAACAATGAAGTCGTCACCCTGTGGTCGAAGTTTTCTATGTCAAAATCAACTTTAGCTGTTAACAAGAACATACTATATGTGTGATTATCCAATAGTGAAGGTATTTCTCAAAAGGAAAAGTACTTGCTATAAGCCAAAACAGGCAAACGTTATCATGAGAGGAGGGGTACCTGAATTTTCGCTTGAAGCTGCGGATGAAATTTTTTTATCGATGGAAAGTAATTTTCATTATGGGATTATCAGGCGCCTGACGCCGGAACGAACTTTCTAAAATGTCAGTACATGATATTGAGAAAAAATATTCTTATTTAATTGTTGAAATTCATTATTTAAAAACGAAAATACAAATAACATTTGTAGTTCCAAATAACGATGAACACAAATTTAATCAGCTGAAATTGCCAAGTACATGTTACTGCGTCCTAAGATAGCAGAAAACCTGGATTTTTTCTTCAGTTTGGAAATGAAAAATGTACAGTTCAAGTAGTCGAAAAAATACTTCGCAAAATTCCATCTAATTGCATATTTCTTGGAATACTATTCTGCAAAATATACTGGCCATAGTTTAAGAAGGTTCTCTGCATCGCTTCCAGTTGGCTCAGGGGCTGATATTTTGAGACTAAGACATCATGGTGGATGGCGATCATCGACCGTTGCAGGAAACTATGTGTGGTAGTCCATGGAAGAACAAGTGATATCAAAATTATCGTTTGGAATTGACATAAGAATAACATCAATTGTACTATTGAAATAATCTTGTAAAAAATTAGTATGGATGGTATGAATATGTTCAATAAAAAACGATGAAATGAAAATGATGGTTATTGTTTATTACCTGTATTTATACAAATCATCAAAAATGACACAGTTTTGAAGTGAGTATTGGAAAAAAATATTTTCACTCTTGTCATAGCTCCCAGTTTGATTATTGATTTTTTCAAACATCGTTCATCTCCATAAAACATACTTCTAATAATCTGGTAAATGAAACCAAACATTTTACGTACATCCAAAAACTTCCTAGAAGTACTCCAGGAGATTACATGAAGAATATTTCTCCCAAAATCAAAAATAGGCGCCCCCACTATATGTCATAACTGTGTGGTCCAATTGCTCGATATGATATTGGTAACTTTTAAATATGTAGTTCATGAGACTCAGTAGCAGCAGAGCAAACATAATATTCATTCAAACAATACATGTATACAACAACACTCACAACTTAAACTATCTACAGCATGCTGCCAAAAAGGGCAGCTCAGTAGTTGATATTAGTTTCTATGACATCACTATAATAGTCATTTCCTCAATGCCAGGAAACACTTATTATATTCAATATACAACCGTCGAATGTGACCTATTTTCGAAGAACTCTGCGTTTGATAACAATCAAACAAATATAATTAGATAAACCATATCTTGATCCTTTGATACAAAGCAATATTCAAACATAGAATACCATTTAACTGTTTGTACCCCTATGGAAGAAATATCAAATTATAATAGCATAAACCAATTTCAAACAAGAGAATCATGAAGTTGTATTTCAAGCTCGAGGCGCTTTTGTTTGGTTCGCAGTGGAAACTTAGTTTGTAATGTTCTGAAATATATGTAACAACGTTTTCTTCTTTTCGCAAAGTTGAAAACTCATCAGACTAATATATTTTCAGTATTCAAATGGTTTTGAACTCCAATGAAGTTCTGAATAGAAATTTCAACATCGATGAGGGAGTTTCACTGGAGTTGTTCATTATGAAAGCGAAATACTGTTGTATGGAAACTTCCAACTCTATTTTTTCAAATGGACTACTAACGTTATATTCCCAACATCACTCACAGATAATTCCAGATCTTCGCAGTTCACAAATGAGAAAGTGTATAATAGGTGTGTGAAAATATTTATAATAAAAACTTTTTATACACATCTATGTGTAATTCCATCAATAAACGGCGTGGAAATTCCATCAAAAGGTTGTAATCGAAAGAATTTAATTGACAGAGAGTAGAAAAACACTTCTTCCAAAGATAACAACTACACTCTGAATGATATTTTCATTGATTTGTTGAAAATATGAACAGGATGTTCATAAAATCAGATGTGGAATCATCTGCGACTGGAAGACAAACTTTAGTCAATATCTTCCATCGTCAAGATAACCTCTTGTGGGGTATTCATGTTGAAAAGGAAAACATTCTCAATTGAATATTGATAGAAAGATTTTTCTGTAAATTGAAGAATCCACGATTAAAAATGAAGTTAATTTTTGTGGATGTCTGGACATTGAACTACATCTGATAGATATTCTGAAAAGGCCCTAACTCAAAAGAAAAAATCTGAAATTGAAAATTTGCATTTTCATTCAGATAGTTATTTCATTTTCTATTCCAGTCTTAATTGAGAACTCATGAGGATGAATGAGGCAAAGAAGAATGTTTCCCAAAAGAGAGTACTCACCAGAAATCATTCGTAACATTGACGCAGGAGAGACATCGTATTCACTAGGTCTTCAATACATTTTTGTCGACGAAAATCTATTTCACGCTTCCACAATCATCAGGAAGACCGGAAGAGATGGGAAACATATTTTCAAGAAGCAATCTCACTTTGCAAAGATGGAATAAGTTAGAATCATTTTTTTTGGAGAGACACTTTGAAATCAGTGTTTCCTGACATTAAAACCTGTCATGGGGTATGATAGATTGATTTGTTGAAAATATAAACAGGATGTTCATGAAATCAGATGTGGAATCATCTGCGACTGAAAGACAAACTTAAGTCGCTATCTTCCATCGTCAAGATAACCTCTTGTGGGGTATTCATGTTGAAAAGGGAAACATTCTCAATTGAATATTGATAGAAATATTTTTCTGTAAATTGAAAAATCCACGATCAAAATGAAGTTATTTCTTGTGAATGTCTAACAGAAAACAACTACTTTCCCGGCTAAAGCCACGCTGGACATTGAACTACATCTGATAGATATTCTGAAGAGGCCCTAACTCAAAAGAAAAAATCTGAACTTGAAAATTGGCATTTTCATTCAGATAGTTATTTTATTTTCTATTCCAGTCTCAATTAAGATCTCATAAGGATGAATGAGGCGAAGAAGAATATTTCCCAAAAGAGAGTACTCACCAGAAATCATTCGTTACATTGACGCAGGAGAAACATCGCATTCACTAGGTCTTCAATACATTTTTGTCGACGAAAATCTATTTCACGCTTCCACGATCATCAGGAAGACCGGAAGAAATTGGAAACACATTTTCAAGAAGCATTCTCACTTTGCAAAGATGAAAAAAGTTGAATCATTCCTTTTGGAGAGACACTTTGAAATTAGTGTTTCTGACATTAAAACCTGTCATGGGTATGATAGATTGATTTGTTGAAAATATAAACAGGATGTTCAAATCAGATGTGAATTCTGCGACTGGAAGACAAACTTAGCGTATCTTCATCGTCAAAATAACCTCTTGTGGGATATTCATGTTGAAAGGAACATTCTCATGAATATTGATAAAATATTTTTCTGTAAATTGAAAATCCACGATCAAATGAAGATTTTGTGAATGTCAACAGAAACAACTTCCCCGACTAAAGCCGCTGGACATTGAACTCATCGATAGATATTCTGAAAGACCCTAACTCAAAGAAAAAATCTGAACTTGAAATTTGCATTTTCATTCAGATAGTAATTCTATTTCATTCAGTCCAATTGAGAACTCATAGGATGAATGAGGCGAAGGAATGTTTTCCAAAGAGAGTACTCACCAGAAATCATTCGTACATTGACTTGAGAACATCATTATAGGTTTCAATACATTTTGTCGACGAAAATCTATTCGATCATCAGGAAGACCGGAAGAATGGAACACATTTTCAGAAGCAATCTCATTGTAAAGATGAAAAAGTTAGAATATTCTTTTGGAGACCTTTGAAATTAGTGTTATCGATTTGAAATTCTAGGTATGATAGATTGATTTGTTGAAAATATAAACGGGATGTTCATAAAATCAGATGTGGAATCATCTGCGACTGAAAGACAAACGTTAGTCACTATCTTCCATCGTCAAGATAAGCTCTTCTATCAATATTCAATTGAGAATGTTTCCCTTTTCAACATGAATACCCCACAAGAGGTTATCTTGACGATGGAAGATAGTGACTAAAGTTTGTCTTTCAGTCGCAGATGATTCCACATCTTATTTTATGAACATCCTGTTTATATTTCCATCAAATCAATCTATCATACCCATGACAGGTTTCAATGTCAGAAAACACTAATTTCAAAGTGTCTCTCCAAAAGGAATGATTCTAACTTTTTTCATCTCTGGAAAGTGATATTGGTTCTTGGAAATATGTTTTCCATTTCTTCCGGTCTTCCCGATGATCGTGGAAGTGTGAAGTAGATTTTCGTCGACAAAAATGTATTGAAGACCAGTGAATGCGATTCTCCCTGCGTCAATGTTCGAATGATTCTGGTGGGTAATTTCTTTGGAAAACATTTCTCTTTGCCTCATTCATCTCTATGAGTTCTAATTGAGACTGAATAGAAAATAAAATAACTATCTGAATGAAAATGCAAATTTCAATTTCAGAATTTTCTTCGAGTAGGGCCTTTTCAGAATATCTATCAGATGTGGTTCAATGCCCAGCGTGGCTTCAGCCGGAAGTAGTTCTTTTCTGTTAGACATTCACAAAAATAAGTTCATTTTAATGGTGATTTTTCAATTCAAGAAAAATCTTTCTATCAATATTCAATTGAGAATGTTCCCCTTTTCAACATGAATACCCCACAAGAGGTTATTTTGACGATGGAAGATTGTGACTAAAGTTTGTCTTCCAGTCGCAGATGATTCCACATCTGATTTTATGAACATCCTGTTTATATTTTCAACAAATCAATCTATCATACCCCATGTCGTGACCCAGACGAAAAGCTACCCGCCGTTCTCTTGGTCACTGGTTCGGAAGTAGACTACGCCAAAACTTCACAATACGTGATTTATTCCGTAAGGAAACGCCCAAATACAATACTTTCGGAAGTATGTACAATACTAATATTCTTGTCTAACTGACATCAAGTTACATATATTTCTATCTTCTCTGTACTGAGTGTTTCTAAAATGAAATTGATACAGTGATAACGTAAACTTATCAAAATGAAAATATTCAAAATTACTGTGTGTCTCTGACATACTCCCATCTGAGGAACGTTATGATAATCATAGTGACTCCCAAATGAGAAGAGACACACTATTAAATAATATAAGAACATCAATTCGATCTAAATCTGATAGGTTACTTAGATTCACGACCACTACGCGTGAAAACTTCGGGTGCTCTGCTTTTGATACCAGAATTGATATCAGACACTCCCGCACTATCATCGGTAAACTCATTTTCATGAGAATCTTCTTCTGGAGTCGATCCTAATGAATTTTCGTTGGTTCGTCTATTTGGCATCTTCTTCACACTGGGAAGAGTGATGCCATCATCACATGTGTTAACATCAACACACTCCAATGGGTATATTCTCTGCAGAGGTCACAGTAACTGTCCTCTTGCGGTTTTAACTCGTACCAAACGTACTCGTTGGTCATCACCAGGTATCAGCTCAACAACTCGTCCAAGCGGCCAATCCATACGTTTATCGTTATCGTTTCCAATGAGAACTTTATCACCGACTGAAACTGGCTTCAGAGGCATACTCTTCTTCTGCGTCATTTTCAGTTGAGCTAAATATTCATTGCGAAATCTTCTACGCATGTCTTCTCTCAATTTTTGTTTATGACGTATTTTACGACAGAGAGACTCACTGTCGACGGTGTCACAATCGGGCATTCCATATTCTGCTTGATCCCGTAAAAACA
The DNA here is from genome assembly GCA_018342105.1 of Gonioctena quinquepunctata. Lineage (NCBI taxonomy): Eukaryota > Metazoa > Arthropoda > Insecta > Coleoptera > Chrysomelidae > Gonioctena > Gonioctena quinquepunctata. Next base: position 90,416 of record JAFIRS010003144.1, on the reverse strand, counting down.
TTGAGGGGGTCAAAGCAACCAAGTCTCTTGGATCACTTGATATATAAGTGAGAGGGCGAGAATTGATTATTGACTCACATTCGCATATTAGAGTCAAGAGTTCTTCATAACATAGCGAGGCACGACCTAAAACTCTACGCAAAAGTCCTTTTAAAATACCGATAAGTCGTTCCCAAAATCCGCCCCACCACGCAGCCGTAGGGGGATTAAAACGCCATTTAATCCTCTGCACTGTACTATATTCGGTAATTGTCTCCCAATTCAGTTTACTGAACGCATTTTTTCCGTTATCGCTATATATTGTCTTTGGTCGTCCACGTCGCGCGACAAATCGTCGAAGAGTCTGTATAAAATTCGGTGTAGACAGTGAAATAGAAAGTTCTAGATGCACAGCGCGATACACGGCACATGTGAACAAACAAACCCAAACTTTTTCCCCAGTCCTTAGGAATAAGGGTCCAGCAAAATCCACTCCAGTGACTTCGAATGCCACGGCGTCACGGACCCGATCCACTGGTAAAGGTGGTGTGTTTTCATTTGAATGTTTGACACTATGTCTTTTACAAATGACACATTTCAATATAACCGACCGAATAGAACGACGTCCACCTAATATCCGATATTTTTGCCTGAGTGAACTCAGTAGTCCCTGGGTGCCTATATGACATGAGTTTTCATGAAATTTTGAAATTAACTTATTCACAACCGGATGTTTGCCTGGCAAAACAATAGGAAAGCAAAAGTCTATAACATCGTTCCGCCTGAGATTGGAGATCTCAATCGAATAAGTCCAGTTTCATCACGAAAGGCGTTCAAACTATTTATCCTCTTGTCATTTTCGTTCTGAAATGTTTCATGCTAAACAACTTTGAAAATAAACACTTCGGCTTGATCAATTTCTTCAACAGTCAACTGGCCTTGAATCTTTTTTTTTCCAAATCGAAATACCATGCTTCGTTCTCACAGCTTTGTCTATTTTGAAAAACGTGAAAAATTCCAATCTCAAACAAATTAGCAAAGTTGTAACTGACAGTTTCTTCTTTTCCTTTTCAATCTCCTCTTCATTACATTCTATAAGTTCGCGTGGCCATAAACAGGGTTCAGCATATAACCATTTAGGCCCCTTCCACCATCTGGATTCAAGTAATTGTTTAGCTGAACAACCACGGAAAGGTAGATCAGCTGGGTTCAGGAAGCCTGGTACATGTCTCCATGTCTTAATCGATGTCAACGTGCGAATTTCCGCAACTCGATTCCAATCAAAGGTAGCCCATTCTTCAGTACGACGAATCCATGAAACCACAGTCGATGAGTCACTCCAGAAGTAACAGTCGATATTTCTGCTGAAATTTCCTTGAACCGAAGCATACAACCTAGCACCGATCGTTGCAGCCATCAACTCCAATCTTGGTATGGATATAATCTTCAATGGTGCTACTCTCGTTTCAGCAGCGACTTAAAATATAAATACTTGGCTTTGTTGTGCTACCCTCAAAAAAATAACGGTAGAATAGGCTTCTTTACTCGCATCGCAAAATGCATGTATGCTCCAATTATCGGCCTCATTCGATCCGACATGCATCCATCTGGGAATCTCTATCTCCAGTAGATATGGAAGCTCCTTAGCCCACTTACAGAAATTATCAGCAATATTTACCTCCACGGGTATAACCCATGCCAGTTTTTTCTCCCATAGTTGTTGAAGTAACAATTTTGGACCAATAGAAACTGGACAAGTAAACCCAATAGGATCAAATATACGCTGAGCCATAGAAAGTACGAGCCTTTTCGTAATAATCCCATCTTGAATACTATCGACACCTTTGAGACATTCTTCATTGATATTTAATGTGTCTTTACGTTTATTCCATTCAAGACCAAGTACAGGAACAAGTGATGTATCATTTTGAGTGTTCTGTGTAAACTCCCACCCTCGTAAATCAAATTTAGCCTCGGCCATAAGGAGACTTGCATCTTTAATGAATTTACTTAGAGTTTTTTCATCAGGAACACTCGTTACACAATTATCTACATAAAAATTCCTGGATAGTTTCTCAATAGTGTCACTGGAATATAAGATATCAGTTCCCGTACATTTACTTCGAATCTTTGATAAATGATACTCGATTGTAGCGCCAAGCAAAAATGGACTACTGTTCACGCCAAATACAACTCTTCTGTGACGATAAATTGTTTCATTTCCATCTTGATCAATCCACAAGAATCGTAGGAAATTTCTATCTGCTTCATGAACACTTATCTGTAGGAAGGCTTTTCGAATATCCGATACGACACCGATTTTTTGTTGCCGAAACCTGAGCAAAATAGTAAGTATCAGTTCTATTAAGTTCGAGCCTCTTTCTAGACAGTGGTTTAGTGCGGGTTTATCGTTTTCATGTGATGAAGCGTCGAATACTGGTCTAATTTTTGTCGTTGAACTACTTTCTTTGATCACCGGCCTATGAGGTAAATAATGAACAGGGACGTCAATCTCAGATTCGGTGACCTGTTCAATAATTTCCTCTTGAAGCCACTCCTTGAAGACTTGATCATAAGATGCGATCAGCTGTGCATTCTTCAGTTTCTTCAAAGTGGATTCAAGTCTTTTTTTTGCCAGAGCATAATTATCCGAAAGTGGAGGATGTCCATCCTGCCATGGCAACCTAACCTTGTAACGACCCTCGTAATCAACCGTGATCGTTTTTAGGAAGAGTTCTTTTGCTTCATTTGCCAGATCTTGACGAGATTTTCTGTTGGATGGCTCTTCAATCCCTAATACGTCTAATTCCCATAGTTTGGTAATGGTAGCATCCTTCACAAAGAGTGAGTGAACTGTCAAAGTCGTACTGAAGTTTGGCAGATCCGATGGAATTTTTCCCATAAGTGTCCATCCCAACAAAGTCTCAACTGCTACTAAACCACATGTCAAAATATGTCTTCGCCCTGTATACAACTTTCCAGCGACATCAGCACCAATTAGAATTTTAATTGGATCTGAACCTAGAGTATCATGAATTTTTTTATATTCGATGAGTCGCTGCGAGTAGACGTGTTTAAAGCCGCTCCGATATAAATCTTTCGCAAGTTAAAAATAATTCATACCTCTTAATTCATACCTCTGTGTTATTGATAAAACGGAATATGCCGATCACTAGAGAGCAAATGTGCGAAATCAAATTAGAAATTCAAAACAACGTGAAAAGTGCACTTAGTGAATTCCTGAAACAGGACGACTTTATGCAGAATATAATAGAACGAGTGAGCGATACTTTCGAACAGAAATTGATGAAAAGCTGAAAGTAATTGGACTATCCTATGAAAACAAAATAAAAAACTGGAAGAAAAAATCGACTCCCTCGAACAGCACACAAGGAAACAAAATCTGAGAATATATGGTATCAACGAAACCCGTAATAGTGGACCGATGGAAGACTTCAATAATATGTTGGGTAACCTGGAATCAACAGAAAACGTGATCGAATGCTACAGAATAGAAAACGTTTCCACTGACAAACCTAGAGCATTATTTGTGAAACTGTCGAACTACAAGGATAAACTGGAGATAATGAAAAATCGAAGGAAACTCAAAGGACGAGAATACATATTAAAGAAGACCTAACCAAATATAAACTAGACTTGATGATGCAAGCCTCTGAGAAGTATGGTTATAAAATATCTGGAGCATGAATGGTAAAATCTATGGTTTCATTGATGGTAAAAAACTGAACTGAACACAATAAACTGATTACTTATTTTTACTATGAATACCAATTTGTTAGAATTATTGAATCAAGAATATGAATCCTAAAGTAATGTATCCATATCGGAATGACAATGGACAAACAAAACAAAACGCACTTAAAACTCGAACAAACTCACCTACTTTATCAATTACCTTTTTACCTTTCTTAATTTCATTTATCTTCTGTAATTATTTTTTTTTCTTTCCTTGTAAGAACTGAGTTAAAACCAAGCATTGCTGTGAAATGTTAGAATATATTGAGGAACTAGAAGATTACAACAGGGTGGACGAACAAATTGTAAAGAGTTGTAATGAATTAAAAGAATCAACCTTAAAAAGTCTGAACCTTGGAATGAACATCATACATCAAAATATACGTAGCCTACGGAAAAACTTTGATGAATTCGTGGTATATCTGGAATCTCTTGATTTTCAGTGTGACATTATTATATTAACAGAAACCTGGAACATTCCTAACATAGAAAACTTCAAATTGCCAAATTACATCACGCACTATAACAACTCTGACCTGAACCAAAATGACGGTATATGCATCTTCATTAATAATAAGCTGAATTCCACAATATCGGTAACAAAAATCTCAGATATAAGCGTCATGCAAATGAAAATAACAATCAACAAATCAAACTACGATATTTTTTGGGATCTACAGACCGCCATCCACAGATGTGATGGGGTTCATTGATCAACTAGAGTATTTTTTAAAGCAGCATGGTAGATCCCATTTTAGCATGTTGATAGGAGACCTGAACATAGATTTAAATAAGCCCAACATAATAACTAATTCCTACATTAACGTTCTTAGCTCATGTGGCTACAAACAATATATAAAATCACCCACTAGAGTAACTCCTGAAACAATGAGCTGCATTGACCATGCATCATGGAGCACAACACTAGGGGTATACAAATTATTCCAATTATATTCGAAAGCGCAATAACAGATCATTTTAGTGTCATAATTAACATATCGGAAAAGGCAAATCCTTCCCAAGAAACACGAAACCCATATACAAACAAACAAAATCATCAACCATGACGAACTCAACACTATCCTTCAACAAGAAACATGGAACGACGTCTATGCCGAACAAAATGTTGACTCAGCCTACTATCTATTTCAAAACAAACTATCATCAGCTATAATAAAATGCACACATTATAGAAACATGAAAATCTCCAAAAAAATTAGGCCCTGGATTACACAGGGACTAATCACATCAATCAAAAAGAGAGATAAATTGAAAAAATCAAAAAGAGAGATAAATTGAAAAAAAAATGCATTAATAAAAATACTGAGAACATAAACCTGGAAAATTTTGAATTGTATAACGACCAAAAATAATAACGTCAAAACCAAACGAAGTAGCAGAATATTTTCAACACACATTTTGCGACAGTTGGGAAGAAAATGGCAGACCTCATAAAAGACGAACATACAGACTTTACAGATACCTTCCGCATAGAAAACAATCAAATGCACTCTATGTACCTAGACCCGGTAACCACGGACGAAATCTTAAACATAATTAAAAAACTAAAAAATAAAACTTCCTGTGGTACGGACCAACTATATACCAAAACAATTAAGGAAATCAGAGAAAACATAGTAACAATATTAGCTCACTTAATAAATATTATATTCACCTCCGGAAAATTCCCAACTGCACTGAAGCAAGCAGTCATAACCCCTGTCCACAAGAATGGAGATAAAGGTGACCCCAAGAATTACAGACCAATCTCTGTTATATCGATAATGGCTAAAATATTAGAAAAATGTATGTTCCAGATTGAATAAATACCTAACTAAAAATAACATGATATCATCTTGTCAATTCGGCTTCAGGAAAATCTTTCCACAGAGGACGCTCTGTTTAATTTCACAAAAAAATCCATGAATATCTTGAAAATAATAAAAAGTTATAGGAATATTCATAGATTTGGCGAAAGCCTTCGACAGCATATCTCATGAAATGCTTTTGGAAAACTTGAATCTTATGGTATTCGCGGGATTGTATATGAGCTTTTCAAGAACTATCTAACTGACCGTACGCAAATGGTCAAAATAAATGACTATTTCAGTGAAAATCAAGCAAATTGAATTTGGTATTCCCCAAGGAACAGTTCTTGGTCCCCAGCTATTCCTACTTTATATAAACGATATGTTGAAATTAAATATTCCGGGCGATATCATATCATACGCCGATGATACTGTGCTACCCTTCACAAGTCACACCTGGAAAACAACAAAAAAACAGGCAGAAGCAGGCCTATACAAAATCAAGTGCTGGTTATACATTGATCTACTCAGCTTGAACTTCAACAAAACCAAATTTATGACCTTCTCAAATAGTATCGTAAATCAGCCTGACTTCCCCACCTTGAAATATCACTCCAACTGTGCAGTGAATCCTTGTATATGTCAGAGAACTATAGGAAAAAACTGAAAATATGAAATATCTAGGCATAATAATAAATAATACACTAAAATGGGATAGCCACTCTGAATATTTAACAAAAGACTGAGAAAACTGGTATACACGTTCTATGAGCTACGAAAATTCCTCCCAATAAACATACTTACAATAGCATACAGATCACTGGCTGAATCTATTTTGTCTTACGGTATCATCATATGGGGTGGTACTTATCATAGCCAGATAAAAACACTCATATTAACACAAAAATGGATCTTGAAAGTCATACTATCGAAACCAAAAAGATTTTCAACAACACTGCTCTTTTCAGATACAAGATTCATGGACATACACCAACTTTATGTTCTTAGCGCCTCCAAATTTATGTACAAAAATAAAATTGAGAAAAGCATAAATAAACACGATTACAAGACAAGAAGAAGGACATTAAAACACCCAAACTAAAACAACCCTATCTCAAAAATTTATCTGTACAACAGGACCAAAATTTACAATTGCCTTCCCCAACACCTTAGAAGTATAAAAATTTCAAATCATTTTGCAATAAAGTGAAAAATTTATACTCGTAAACATAGAAACCTAAGTTCATTCTATGACGGAAAATTTATAACAAACTCACAAAAACAAAATGTCATGCACCAAAACACCTGTTGGAATCTTCTTACTCATTGATCTGTTCACTTTATATTTTTAATTTGTATATTATGAAGATAGGTTATTATTATCATGTACATTCTTTCCTATAATTTACTATCTCTTTATTATTATTATCACTATGTACATCCTTTTCTATATTTTGCCCTCTCTTTACTATTACTATTACTGTTAACTCAAGATAGGTATGTTCATGTAGAAAAAAAATACTGATTAGTTAATCTACTTGCTACTCAAATCTACCAGTCAGGCATACTACAACTTCTCCAGAAGTTAGGTGCAATATCATTCTGTTAAAGTATAGCATTTACCCTGTAATGTAACATTAATTCAATAAAATTATCTATCTATCTATCTATCTATCTAATATGCAATGTTTTCAATTCTTCCATCCATGCACCATAAAATATGGAAGGTATTTCATTACATATCTTCGGTTGATCTAGAGCCTCGAGTGTAGATGAATAGTCCTCCTGTGTTAATTTTATATCATAACAATTATGTCGCTGTTCTGAAGTTTGTGTTCCCCCAAATAAGCAGTGTCTAATACATTCCGTTCGTTTGGGTACATATCCCATTTGAAGTACAGTCGATTTCAAAACGTAAGAACGTTGCGAACCACTATCAATGAGAACACGTACTTTGCGAGATCGATCTCCATAACTGATTTTTACACGAAGTGTTTGCAAAAATACATGTGCGCTGGTGTGATTCGCCAGTACTTGATTTTCAGTTTTTGTGCCCTCTTTGTCTCTACTTCCAGAAAATTGATCAGCAGGAGTTATTTTATTTGAAGGTAAATCAGCACACATTAAAGTGACGTGAGATTTGCCGCATATAAGACAGTTCAAACGACTACGACACCTCCTAGACATATGGCCTATTTTGAGACAACGAAAACACACTTTTTTATCTGATAGTGTGTTTTTCTTCTGAACAAAACTCAATTTCTGAGCCTTGAAACATCCTTCACTATCGTGAATCCCCCCACAAAAAACACAATTGGCAACGTCGCAATTTATCAAGCCAGCCGCAGTAGATAATGTCGCAATAGGTTTTGATTTATCTTTTTTGTGACGATCATTCGTAGAAACATTATTTGAACAAAGTCCGAACCCTTCAGATGCTAAAGAAATGCGTTGTTCGTTTTCAATTTCATTTTTCAAAAAACTCATAAGACCCTTTAAACGAGAATCCAATGTGGAATCTTCAGGAACGATAGAATCCACATCATCACTTCTACGGCCACTTGAAAACCCGTTGATCTTTGCCAAACTCTCAGTAAATCTTCTGGTAAACAAGATTCAACCCAATGGATATAGCATTGCTGCACATTTTGCCGAAGTTATTCAAAGTTTCAAGTGCCCGCAACTGTGTTTCAATTCTGTCATATAGAGTAGAGAGATCCGATTTCGTTTGTGACACAGCATTTTTCGAAATGAGTTTCAGTAACTCTCTGACATAGACTTAAATTTGTAAATCGTCCCTGCCAAAACGAGATTTGAGGCTCTGAATGATTTTTTCATAATTTTCATTCATGGCAGGATAACTTTCTATCAATTGTCTTGCTCTACTACAAGGAACTGTGGCTTGAATCAAATATTCAATTTTATCAGTTGTTACAATGTCAGGATCCTCGTGAATTTTTCTGAATTGAGCCCAAAATGAAAGCCATTCTCGAAAATCTCCACTGAATTTTTTTAATTCAATAGTTGGAAGTTTAAATTTACGCCTACCTGTCTGATATCTTGTAGATAGTTGTTCAGACTGAAGTACTGACCTGACTTCTTCGTCGTGACCTCCCTTCTTGAAACATAGTTTCATCGTAGTAAATCTTACCCTATAGACATCGCTAGACTCTATTTCGAGTTCCAGATCCTCCTCGCTCTCATCTTGCGCTAGGAGGGATTCATAAACTTCGCTTTCAGATACAACTAGAGCATCATATTTCTGCTGTAAAATCATCCAAGCTATATGAATCTGCTGCATATCCTTGACTTCGGTATAACAGTTGATCCAACTCATTTCGCCACAACAAAAGAACTGATATTGCGGAACGAAAATACGAACCTATGCCTTTAGTTTGCTCCATCTCGCGCTCCCTCACAATGACAAACTTGGTCAAAACCAGCGTGATGTGTATTTGAAACCTTCGTACACAAATCACCTAAAGTTTGTCTATATATAGAACACGGATGTCCGTGAAACTCCCGAAAACTATACGTCCCCTTAGTCCTGTCACGGTCGCCAAAATGTCGTGACCCAGACGAAAGCTACCCGCCGTTCTCTTGGTCACTGGTTCGGAAGTAAACTACGCCAAAACTTCACAATACGTAATTTATTCCGTAAGGAAACGCCCAAATACAATATTTTCGGAAGTATGTACAATACTAATATTCTTGTCTAACTGACATCAAGTGACATATATTTCTATCTTCTCTGTACTTAGTGTTTCTAAAATAAAATTGATACAGAGATAACGTAAACTTATTAAAATGAAAATATTCAAAATTACTGTGTGTCTCTGACACCCCATGACAGGTTTTAATGTCAGAAAACACTGATTTCAAAGTGTCTCTCCAAAAGTAATGATTCTCACTTTTTTCATCTTTGCAAAGTGAGATTGCTTCTTGAAAATGTGTTTCCCAATTCTTCCGGTCTTCCTGATGATCGTGGAAGCGTGAAATAGATTTTCGTCGACAAAAGTGTATTGAAGACCTAGTGAATGCGATGTCTCTCCTGCGTCAATGTTACGAATGATTTCTGGTGAGTACTCTCTCTCTTGGAAAACATTATTCTTTGCCTCATTCATCTTTATGAGTTTTTAATTGAGACTGGAATAGAAAATAAAATAACTATCTGAATGAAAATGCAAATTTCCAATTTCAGATTTTTTCTTTCGAGTTAGGGCCTTTTCAGACTATCTATCAGATGTAGTTCAATGTCCAGCGTGGCTTTAGACGGAAAAGTAGTTGTTTTCTGTTAGACATTCACAAAAAATAACTTCATTTCAATCGTGGATTTTTCAATTTACAGAAAAATCTTTCTATCAATATTCAATTGAGAATGTTTTCCTTTTCAACACTAATACCTCACAAGAGGTTATCTTGACGATGGAAGATAGTGACTAAAGTTCGTCTTTCAGTCGCAGATGATTCCACATCTGAATTTATAAACATCCTGTTTATATTTTCAACAAATCAATCTATCATACCCCATTGCGATTTTAATGTCTGAAAACACTATTAAGTGTCCTCAAAGAAATGTTAACTTTTATATTTGCAAAGTGAGATTGCTTCTTGAAAATGTGTTTCTCATTTCTTCCGGTCTTTCTGATGATCGTGGAAGCGTGAAATAGATGTTCGTCGACAAAAATGTATTGAAGACCTAGTGAATGCGATGTCTCTCCTGTGTCAATGTTACGAATGATTTCTGGTGAGTACTCTCTTTTGGAAAACGTTTTTCTTTGCCTCATCCATCTTTATGGGTTCTTGATTAGGAGTGGAATATAAAATAAAATAACTATCTGAATGAGAATGTAAATTTTCAAATCCAGATTTTTTCTTTTGAGTTAGGGCCTTTTCAGAATATCTATCAGATGTAGTTCAATGTCACGCGTGGCTTTAGCCGGGGAAGTAGTTGTTTTCTGTTAGACATTCACAAAAAATAACTTCATTTTAATCGTGGATTTTTCAATTTACAGAAAAATCTTTCTATCAATATTCAATTGAGAATGTTTCCCTTCTCGATATTTTTATATTTATTCGATGATTTTCGGAGAAACTCTACCATAAGCCAAAAAATTCAAATATTGAGGTGCGGTGTTTGGCAACTCATATGGAACTCGACTGAAGGTTTTCAAGCAAAGCATGGAAAATATACCCTGAAAGTGGTTATGTTGGATTTGGCATATTTTGAGACATTAAATTGGAATTACTCAAGATATTTTGAAAAATGTCGAAGGAAGTTCGTTATAAGGACCATTTAATACGTTTATCATTCAGTTCCTGTTGGAAGTATAATCAATACTCAGCATAACTCCGCAAAATAGATGTTCGGCAAAAATTATATGAAACTCAAGTGAAGAGGATCGAAAAACATAATCTATCATATATAGAGGGGGCAACCTAATCCCTTGCATACCTGTGAATGACAAATGTATAATGCCATTTTATAACAAATTAAAGAGGTTAAAGATTCAAAAATGACTTCAACTGTGAGCGGTTGAGCAAGAAGCAATATTTTTTCAAAAACGTACCAGAATGAATCGAAAAAGCTTTTACACTGACCTGACATTTAAAAAATACATTATTAGATGGAATCAGTCTTGGCCGCCTGTTTGTTATTATGGAACTTTGGCTGATGTTAGCCAAGCGGTTGTCATATCAGATTTCACTCTGAAACTAATGATGTTAAGGGTTCTTGAAGCCAGGGAAAGATTCAAGAAAAATATCAACAAAACTTCCACTTACCGTTAATTACCAACCAAGTCTCTGCAACGCCTTCATTGTAATTCCTTATTTTTCCAATGATTTATAACTTCATAAAATATCATTCAGAATTATATTTTCATTTGAACTCTGATAATGAATGATGAGACTTCCGTAAACTAGGCTTCAAAGGTTGAGCAATACAAAAATTATCCATTCGAATTATAATCAGAAATTACAGAAACAACTCAATGGAGATTGAACTAGTATTTCAACGAAGGAGGTTCCTTTATTTACTGAAAAGGAAAGAACTAAGTTCAATTCAATGGAAATTCAATTCACTGTAAGGTTTCTTCAGTTTTGGGTTGAGTGCAAGGACTGAACGTTTGCCATGATTAGTATATATGCCAGACAGATGAATTAGAGTTCTCTTTATATTTTCTCTGACTACGGAGTAAATTACGATTCTCAGTGACGCAGATAATTTTTCAATAAGTGCCGAAAACCCCAGAACAAAAACAACAAGAACACATATATATTCAACTATTTCACCTGATTCATTATCAAATGGATGTCATATATTCATCTATAGAGTAGATCATTCGTAACAATTGTATTGCACTTCCGATGAATTTTCGACATATCAAATTCATTTTTGTTTTCTCCTTAATAATTTATGAACTTTTTTGCTATTAGGTTCCTTGAACATACTTACCCCAATAATTATTATTCCTAGCCGACATTCAGTCAAAATTCGAAATAATTCTGGACAGTGTGTTGTTCCGAGAAAACGTTAAATTTCAAAAATTGATATAGCCAAGCCTCATATGTCTAACAGTCGACACATTTAACATTTTCGTGATGGATTTCTGTATATTTTTTTTATTGATGGTGTTTTGGACAAATTACAAACATATCATCATCGCAATTTCAGCATTACTGAATTTAAAAAGCAGTTGCCAATTTTTTTATCAAAATTGCAAGGTTATATATATAATGGACGCAAACCAACCTAAAAATAATTGATATTATTGAATAATAATAAACAGTTTTCATTATGTTGAATATTTGATTCCATCGAGTAGGTAATATCATGAGTGCTAGAGGTTTTATGGAAATTTTATTGAGCTCAAGTAGTGAGTAGAGAATCCCTTATTTATTCAATTTTGCATTCCCTGTTTTAACTAAATATAAATTTAATTCGTTGACATACAATTTTGACAGGACCTTAGTGTCGTTCTATCACAAAACAATATCGGAGAGACAGTGCTTTAATCTACGATTATTTTCTCTACCTGTTATGAATGCCAGTGTCCGTTTTTTTTTCATAGGTCCCAGGGAAAGATGTTTCATTTTTCGAATTCCATATACTTCAATTTCAAGTACTTGAATGCATTGATAAAAAAGAGTTCTCATTTCGGTACTTGAAAATCCGGTGGGATTTCGGTATCAAATGAGCCTAAATATTTTTACCGAGCGAATTATTATATTTCCCGCGTTGATTCAACTCGGAGGGCGAATTTTGTCCAGTCGGCCGAATACAAGAGAATCCAGAGTGGACTTTGGTCGTTTGGGTTTTGTACCGGCATCTGAAAAGTTTTCGAGTAGTCCCCTTTGGGGAGTCGTGTTGCAGGCTCGTGGCAAAAATGTTTTCCCATACGGGCCGCGAAGAGTCCATTTTTGGGCTAGCTAGTTATCGAAGATATTTTCTTCGACATACGGGAGAAACGTCGGAAATGAATATGTTGAAATAATAGTAGTCAGTCCGGATATTGAAATCCTAAAAGTCATTCGAATGTCGACAGAACTGTTCGAGAAAATTGGGAATTCTATTTGAAAAATGGGATATCGAAGACAACAATTATTCTACAGGGTAAGTATGGAGCTTTTAGGAGAAAGTTGTTTGACGCTTGCTTCAATTCTGTTATTTGGGGTAAACCACATGTACAGAAATTATTCGTGTCGATCCAAATGCACGGAAAGTTTTATTGAATTCGGGAATTATTGGTGATGATAAAATGCGAGGCTTCACGAGGAGTACTGATCATATTTGTTTCCACAGAATGAACGAGTTAATTATTTGATTGATGTTGATTGGTGCTTTGAAATTCATGATTTTGTTTTTTTTCCAAGCTAGATATGATTGTATTTTTTTTATCTCATTTTATTGAGATTATTTCACTCATGAATCTTGAACGGTGTTTTATTTGTTCTTGATATTTTTTCATTTAATAGAAGTATCGAAGATATTTTGTGTAATATTTGAAACTTTATTTGAGAAAAAGTTCATTTGAATTCAATATAAGAGTCATAGTGAATGATGAAGGAATGTTTATTTGATCATTTTCCAATACTTCTAGAGGAATTTCACTTGATGAAAAGTGCTATTTTATTTAGTGAAAAACACTCTATCAAAATTAGTGTTGTGTAGAAAAATCGAATTTTCCTGCGAATACCCTGGTGACAGCAGATGCCCTCATTATATGTTAATATCATGTGAAAACATTTATATTCATCTCTAGAAAAAGAGAGTGTGACTATACTTTACACGAGAAGTTGGATAAGTGAGTATGGTTAATTTCATAATGTTATATATTCGGGCGTACGAATTGATTTTAAGTTCGTCCATTTCGCGATAGATATATTTTTTATGAAATAATGAAGAAAGTCTTCATATATCATTTTTCATTTCAACAAAAAAAAAAAAGGTTCAAAGACACGATCCCAGGTTACAAAAAAAAATATTCTGAAAAGTACAGATTTATTGTATTGCTATTGGCGACATTGTGTTTCAAAAAATCATGTTGAACAATGGAAATAATATAGATGGACCAGTAGAGAACAAATTCTGTAAATTACGAAATTTTTTATGACCTGGCAATCTTGGAAAATAAGAAAAATTAAATATAACTCGAATGTTAACAAAATTATAAATTTTTCCCACTATCACTGAATTTCTGAGCGAAGAGGCAACACCGCACAGTTATTGTGCGTCGTACTAATAAATGAAGAATAAAATTCCACCCCATACTCGACAAATTATTGCCGTATGAACCGTAAAAATAAAAATGACCAACTCATTTATAAATGAAGAATAATTGATGAATTATTCCGACCAAAAATCAATGTGCTGGAAATTATATGTACCGTTCCTGCAAAGTTGAATGTTTCAGCCAAATATACAAAATATAAATACTTTTTGGGAAAAAAACCAAAACCAAAAAATATAATCCAATGGTTCGAAGGGTGAAGATATGGTCAATGAGTGGGAGTTCCCTTCACTTCTGCCTATCACAATAGAACTGACGCCCAAACATAAAAAGTCTAGATATTCAGATGTTTCTGCTCCTTATGCAACTTCTATCATTGAAAAGGAGAAATTAGATCCAATATCGAATCTATAAAGGAGAATCGATGGGGAGTCGATGATCCCCAACAGAAAATAAACTGTCCTGAATAAGACAATATAAATTTTCCAATAACTAGACAGGAGCAGTTCCAATAACCCGTATTCTTTGAGAATGATTCTCTTATGAGATTGAAACACATATCCACGAAAAGATTCTTCCACGATTTTCTCATCACGTGCCGTTGTCAACACAGAAACGTCTTCCAGATTGTTTTTCTATTCCGTTCTAGAATGTACAGCAAAACGATAACTATTGATGACCATCCACATATGTATTTATATTCAGTTGGAAAACTTGATCACCAACCACTAGAGGAGATCAGGATTTGATTCAATTCCCTACTCCGGAGCTCTGATGCAATGAATAGTTGCCTTCGAAGCAATTCGACATGAAATCTCAGGATAACATTTCAATCTTCCCAGGCAAAACTTCAATTTGCATCCTGAATCCCGACAGTTATTCACTTGATTAGCCATCTATCGATAGGGTGCGCGACAAAATATCTATACGGTATATTATCTTTCCATTCAGCTGTGAATTTGACGTTTCGGAAACATAACATCATTGTGACACCTACAAAACATGACTTCGAGAAGGAAAGTCAAAACAAAGAATCCCCCAATATGCGGATAGTACTGGAATAACTCACGAGACCTACATAGAACAGGTGAGTTGTCGAATATATTTCCCAATATTTAGGGTCAGAAAAATACACATATATTTCGGTATTCAATTTCACCAATTCTAGAATGCCCAATCTAACCTTTTATCCTCACGTTTCAGATTTCCAGTTTGACAAATGGCCAGCCGATGATTGGGATGGGATGGATTATTGCCATTGAAAGAACACAGTAATCCACAGTGTGGCGAATTTGAACTTGACATGGTAGAATCAACCCAAACAACATGACAACGATCCATTCCAATAATTCACTCTTGAGTCAATCCAGAGCTCGAAATACGCGACTCAGTCAGTCCCTGATTACTTCAAACGACAATCAGTTCACGGGGTGCACCTGATTTCGTTGCGAAAGATAGCGCTGGTCAAAAAGTGAGCGCAATGAATGAGCAGTAACTGAATAAAGCAGTCGGACTTTTGCGTATCCTTTCATTGGTAGCCCACTGCTAGGCTATTGGTTGAAAATTTGTTCATTATGATCCTGGAGTTTTTTCTGGCAGTATTCCGTATATATGTTGTTAGAACCATTTGGAGTTATTGAGATGGTTATCCTTCCATCAGAAGTTAAAGGTATGGAATTTCCTCCTGGAGTATTTGCTTTCTTCTGCCAGTTGATCCACTTTTCCATTATATGTGATTTCTGAGTGTGCTTCTACCCTTACAAATAAAAACTTTCTGCCTATAATGAAATCGATTCATTTCCTTTGAAAAATGATTATTTGAATTGATTTTAGATGTGACTGTGAGTTAGATGATAGCGTCAGAAAAAATATAGCTTGGTTGAAATTCGTTTGTGCAAAAATATATAAACATTTGAGATTTGCCAAGACTACGGCGGTATAGATAGATGTTTGTTTGCCTTCTTTGGAATTGCTTGATTCAATTTGCGGTATTATTATAGAAGCACTGATTATCCGAGGGTTATTGGGGTTTTTTTTAACTTGTGTGTAAATGTAATTCAACTGAATGCATTGCATATATTTTGGAATATTATCTAAATATCTATAATGTGTAGTAGGTTTATTTTAACAGTTTCTGCTATGGAGTTTGCTGTATTTCTGATAACTTCACATTCTCATATTTTCAAATAAATAAATGGATATGTTCAGTATGAATCTGCCAGATTTTGATTATTAGATGATTGAATCATTTTATAAACGTTTCTCTGATAAAAATGACGCTGGAGTTCTGGACGAGGTTCCAAAGCTCAACACTCAGAAATTCGATAGGAGTGGATTTCATCGCTCCAATGCACAGTTTTAATGATTTTTTATGATGTCAGGTATAAGTAGTGTTTGTTTGTTTGTTTTCCCGTCCATAGAGGATACTGCCATAGTCAATAATGAAACTTCATAATTTGTAGTAGTTAAGACCATTTTGAGGCTCGTGGCTCACCATGTTCACATTATTATTCAGGGAAGTTCTGTTTCATTTCTGTACAATTTCATCATCAAACCAGAAATGTTGTGGAGAGTAGAAATTACAGGTTCCAATGCCTTGGGGGCAAATTTCAGATAATCGATATGGTAGATAATGGGCTCAACAGCTTCATCCAAGGACCTCAAACACTGATCAAACTTTTTTGTTCGAACAAAAATAACAAAATCATCTACATATTGGATTATGTTTGTTTCAGATGGAATGGTGGTGCTTCAAACCATGTTTCGGATATCAGTGCAATATCAACATCATATTTTACTGAGCTCAGTTCATCAGAAACAGCTGATCGAGCAGTTCATTCCAAAATTTGTTTTCAATAAAGTCATGAGCTATACATTGAATTTATATTTTTGATTTCGTCAAAGATTTGACAACATATAAAACTATTGGAACTTTATTTTTACGAATCAATAATTCCCAAAGTTGGACTATGGTAGAAGATGATCATTGGGCTCGAAAGGAAAGGGAAACATAAAAATGTGTGTAGGAGAAGCGGAATTTTTTTCCCTTGTTTGCGATGGTTTGTATCTGGTTGGTATAAGTACCTGTATGTTACAGGTAGTTGGAGTTGTCTAGATGTAGAAAGTTGCGGGAGAAATAATAAAAGATTTCAAAACATTGTTTGTTGTATTTTTTGTTTGAGCTAGGGGTGGGAAATTATGTTGATTCTGTATATCCATTGGGGCAAATTTATTTGAATTTTTGGCTGCAGAGTAGAAGACCCCGCGATCAGTTCTTGCTGTTTGCTCCTATGGAAATTAGGTTCTGTTCAGCCAAGAATTTTAATTTCAGTTTGTTCTTCAAACTTCGAAAAAAAAATATATATATATATATATATATATATATATATATATATATATATATATATATATATATATATATATATTGATCATATTCACAATGTGAGCAAAAACTATTTCGAGGGATTCCAGAGCTATGGTTTTTCCATTTTCCTTGTGAATGATTGATGCAGGCGATTTCTGTACTACTAGGCCAATCAATAGAGATTTTATGCTCTATTGATTTTGTTACAAAAATACTACCAGCAAACCGCCAGTGGATCGAACGGAAGACTACTCGTAGTTATATCCTGTTATGTCTCCTACTCTCAACTGTCATTGCTAAAGGACCCCGCAAAATCCTTATGGAAAATGGCTCTCGGCTAAATTCACTAAACAGCAACCCTCCTGTCAAGTCTACTACTCCCAACTGTCATTGCTAAATTCACTGAAACTCTGCAAAGAGATAGGATTTGCTGATCAAAAGTCTCAATGGGCACAACCCTCTATTCTCAACCCCAGATCCCCCACAGCCCCCCAAAGTACACTTTCCGGTGTGTTAATGCAATATTTCAATTCATCTTCAAAGCTTTCTTTCACTGTCAACCGATCCAATATTCTACCCTCACCACACCTCGCCCCCACCCCCACACCCCCACCCAACCCTTCATTAACACCCCATTACACACTTTCAAGGTTGAAAATTCTTTAATGATTTCATTTCTATATTTTGAAGCTTTTATCATATATATGTATATATGTATACATTAGGCACACCCCTCCCTCACCCCCCCGCACCACCACCCCATCCATGAACGCCCCATTACACAATTGCAAAGTTAAATATTTTTCAATTGATTTTATTATAATCTTTCATGTGTATACTATGTAATAATATATGTACATATATATATATATATATATATATATATATATATGTTTAACCTTGAAAGTGTGTAATGGGGTGTTAATGAAGGGTTGGGGGTGAGGGCGAGGTGTGGTGAGGGTAGTTGTATATGTATAAATATATATAAATATATATCTATATATATATATTTATATATATATATATATATATATATATATATATATATATATATGTATATATATATATATATAAAACCAATGGAAAAATATTTAACCTTGTAATGGGGCATTATAAATTGGGGTGGTGGGGGGGGTGGGGAGGGGTGTATTAATTATAATATTTATATATATATATATATATATATATATATATATATATATTTATATATATATGACAAAAGCTTCAAAAGATTGAAATGAAATGATTAAAGAATTTTTAACCTTGAAAGTGTGCAATGGGGCGTTAATGAAGGGTTGGGTGGGGGTGTGGGGGCGAGGGCGAGGTGTGGTGAGGGTAGAATGTGGGATTCGGTTGGAGAAAGGGGTGAGCAGTGAAAGGAAACGCTTTGAAGATTAATTCAAATATTGCATTAACACACCGGAAAGTGTACTTTGGGGGGCTGTAGGGGGTCTGGGGTTGGAAATGGAGGATTGTGCCCATCGAGACTTTTGATCAGCATACCGAATACTATCTTTTTGCAGAGTTTCAGCGAATTTAGCCGAGAGCCATTTTCCATAAGGATTTCGCGGGGTCCTTCGTTATAAGCATCTGAAAGCATTTTTAATCGTTTTTGATTTGTTACTTGAAAACCAATGAAGCAATCTCGATTTTTTCAAAAGACAAATTGTAGAGAATCTTAACCCATTAGCGCCTAGCGTAACCATACGGGCTCACTACCCACCATTTTTTCAGATGTGTGGTGGGGATAGTTGCACGGTCTCTTCTTAAGTTTATCCATATCAGTTGGCTTTCGACACTTCATTCTTTATACAAATGACCCGGTGAATTGTACTCGTTCATTTTATTCGACTTTAAACGATGTTGTTTTTGCAACGGGTTTTTACATAGACAAAATGGAGGACATTAATTTTGTGTAAGTATAACAATTCCTTGTCTTTTAAGAGTTATATCATTGTAATCGTTCTTCGATCAAACTGAAATATGGTACTGATTAGTGATAATGTAGTTTCCGCAAAAGTGTTTTCTAGATGGAATGAAAATTGGGTGTTCCCATATGGAACCGCTAGGCGCTTTGCCGAATTTTTATTTTATTTTTAAGAATAATAATTTTTCACAGTGGAATTACGTTACGAGAAGCCTTAGACATTGCTTATGCATCAGACTCGGAAACGGAAGTCGCAAAGGTATCATAGAACCTCCAGAGAGCCACGTGCTGACTGATGAGGACTCCGCTGAAAAGACGAGGGAGGGTTAGCTGATAATCTGAGCTCCCGACAGCTTACTGCTGGAGCCGAGATACGTTTCATGAATTCTAGGAGAGTTGGTGGAATCGCGGATGATTTGAACGGTGATTTACACAATGAAATTCTGGCGGGAACAAGCACTATGTCCACTAGTAATACTAAAAAAACTAACAAGACTGAATTGAAACTTCACAAAGTTCCAGCTTATCCAAAATATTGTGACGACGCGGACTTATTATTTACTGAGCATTTCTTTCCAAAAGACAACTATGATATGTACAAATATATGACCCATTGTGAACAATTCGAACTTTTTTTTACTGATGAGTTATTGCAGGTCATTTGCCAGCAGACAACAAATTATACACTTTGTCAAAATTATTACAAGTTGTATTTTTGCAAAGAATGATTACGAGTTGTATTTTGGGAAATGTGCAGCCCCCCTTGTTCAAATGCTCCAAGATGTGAGAAACATCAAAAAATCATTTCGATACAATATATTTCTAGACTACTGGACCGAATATCCTTTATGGAAGCTCTTATGAAAAAGCAAGATAGAGGAAGTTATTGCACCACCCTCGAAAAAGAATTGAAATCCAACACTTTCACTGGATGGATAACAGCGTTGTTACCGTAGCTAGTACTTCTTATGGAGTTCAGTCGATTCAAAACGTTGATCGGTTTTTCCGATCAGAAAAAAAGAAGGTTTCAATCTAAAACCACATATAATTCAATTTTCGACATACCTTACAAGATACAGAAATCTCCCAAAATCGACGGGAAAGAGCCTCCAGAATGAATGAAGACTTGAGGTTTGATAACTCGGGTCATTACGTGATACCGGTCCCTAACGACAAAATTAGAAGATGCGCCGGGGTAGGGGTAGGGGTCGCACAATGTGCTGCAAGTGTGATTAGGTTAATGTATCGAATGTTTCAAAGAGTTCCACACTTAAAAATGAAGTGCTCACACAAAACTGTAGAATATTTCTGGCTTATAGAATAGAAAATAATTTACTCGACAAACCGCCTAGCGGTACCGTATGGAAACACCCTCAAAACTCCAACTCAAAAATAAATCACTATAAAAAATAGTATTTAAGTTTATCCATCCTATATTTACCTATAATATACTGAATTTACCAAAAAAATTGTGATTTTTTTTCCAGGCGTTAATGGGTTTATGGAAAAAAATAACTCTAGCACAACACGATCGAAAAAATCAGCTTTTATTTTCAAATTCATAATTCCGCCACTTTTCAAGTTGTAGTGCCAAATATCCACCACCTAGTAGTGATTGATATGTACTTTACGTGTGAAAAGTATAGTACTATAAAACGTTCATTCTCATTTTGCGTTGAAATGCTGCCATACAGCTGAAAAATACCTGCAAACATGATTGAAAATGAGCGAGTGCGTGAAAGCAGCTGAGTATTGGGGGTAGAGCAGCAGACGAGGGAAGGGCGTATGTATACTAATACAAGCGCGCTGCGCCCGTTATGAATATGCTGCTCCACCTCCATTCCCGAACCGCTTTCATACAGTCGCCGGTTTTCGGTCATGTTTGCAAGTATTTCCTCACCTATTTGGCAGCAGTTTAACGCAAAATTAGTGGTACTATACTTCAACTCTCAAAATCTTCAAGTGAAACTGAAATCGGACCTATTTTGACGCATCCAGGTCTGCTGCAATGAAGTGCATTGAAAAAATCAAATGCAATTATGCCAAAACTAAACAGTGCCCGAGTTTTTTACACATGAAGTAGATATCGATCAATACTATGTCGTGGAGAAACTGCTTAAAAATGGGAAATATTGTGGTGTTATGAGAAATAAGCACATTTTTTTCGGTTTTTCCGGTATCTTCTCGTTACCAATTATACGATCGAGTTATGCTAAGGCTCATCTTCTCTGTATTTTGATTCTCTTCAATTCGTAGAGTATTGAGAATGCTTTATCACTTCTCAAGCTACAAGTCAAAAACGATAAATAATATATAAAAATGCTTTGAAATGTTCATAACAAATTTAGCGATGACAGTTGGGAGTAGAAAACATAACAGGATATAAATACGGACCGGACCGTCTTTCGTATGATAGCATAGTCTGTTCCCTGGTAGTATTTTTGTCACGAAACAATATCTAATGATTGGTCTATTCGGCAATTTTAGGCCACATGCACATATTCTTCAAAATTACCAAGCCATCTTTCATTGATTTTCATTCTACTCTCACCACATTCTGACCTATTGAGATACTGATGATATTCGGGATGGCTAATATTCCATGAAATATGTGCCTTATTATCATATGATGGACTTTATGTGAGTTATCATCAAAATTCATTTTCTGGAAGGGAACGTAAACCTTATCAGAGTACGAGTGTGCTTTTGGTGGGTTGAATTTTTTTGTTGTTGTTTCTTTTCGACATTTCTTTCTCCAATTACTTTGTCTTGTTTTCCTTGATTGTTGTCAACATCCACAGCACTGATCCGTTTGCCGTCGGGAAAGTCATGATTAGTCATTGTTTCAGTAAAAAAATGAATTGATTTTATTTCATGTTAACTAATTACGGAAATGTTGAAAACACAAGTTTTTATGTTTCGATAAAAACATCCGGTTAGTTTTCCAGTCCGTTTATCAATGTGATCAATGGACTGTTTATGCAAAATCATTCCAAACGTCCATAACAACTGCGATTCATCTCAATAAGTCATTCAGTTGTTCGAGTATAATAATTGAATATGCATTTCAGGTTCTCAATTTCCGGAAACAATCAGCACTACTGGATACTCGGTTGTATCCGCCATCAAATTCTAAACGTGACCAGCAATGTTCGGGTTGTTAATAACACGGTAAACAATAATTCGTAGTTAGCTAATCGATGAACTATAATGAATGGCATTGAAGTTTCCATCAGTGATGATACTTTGAAAACGAGTAGAAATCTTGAAAATTAGATATAACATGTTTCGCTTGTTCAATATGTCCGTTTCGAAATTGATAATATTAGACTCCACATGATATGTAAAAAAATATTCATAATTTGACACATTTGGTTAACCTATGATATTATCATCTTGGTAATGAAGTAAAAAAATAATTTTCAGTAAAATTTCAATTTAACCGTGACTCAGATATCACAAATATTGAATGAGTTTTACTATATAATTTGATCCAGAAAAGCGTACTTTCATGATGGAGAAGTTAAATAGTGTTGTGATATGATAAGGATACTTTATTTTTGGTGAATGCAACCAAATTTTTCACAGTCGTTCCTGAGACTGAATGATAAATCCTACTTGATCATCATCTGTTTCATTCATGGAAGGACCAAATTAAAAAATAAATGGTGTATCGCATTGTTCGAATTCCGATTCCACACTATTCGACAGAATATCAATTGCCACCTTCGACTACTTGATTGATGTACTCTTGGAGAATTTTTGTCTATTAAGTTATCGACTGAAATATTTGATATTAACAAGTATATTGAGTAAAGACATTTCTAGTTTGGATGGAGCGATTGAAGTGCCATACTAGCTAGCATAGGAAGTCTCGTCATCCAATGCGATATGATGAACATCGAACATTCAACCAGATGGAGGGTGGTTCAGTCCAGTGTGGGACACAAATCTCTCCTCCAACCCCAATCGAAAAAAAAAAACAAATTCGGATTCATTTATCTGGTTTTTCCAGATGCTCTAGTCTAGAACGCTCTACAAAAAACATTCTGCCGATTTGTCCAATGAGTTATTTTTTTATGGTTTATGGCTCCGTTAGGAAATCTTCTCTTCCAAATCAGTTCCTGTGTGAATGAGTTTATATTTTATAGTGTGAAATCTCAGTTCAACACAGAAAATTTTGTTGGGAATTCACGAAAGTGTTTATGCTCTCTACAACAGTCCAGTATACTTGCCATGCGCCAGCTCTCCTGCCTCGTACCCAGAGGTGGAGAGAGCATTCTCGAATCGTTGAAACGATTTAAAGGACCAGAAAGTCAGTACCAACCCAGCTGCCACGTGAATCATCATGCGAAGCCAGCTCAGGACAAAAAGTGCCTGAAGTGAGTCAACGATAAGCAGCCCAGACGATTACCACGACCAGCTCCAAACAAATCCGTAAACAGTATGTGGATAATGGACACAAATAAATTGATAGGTAGATGTCTTATCAGATTTCTGTTCCCCCATTGAGAAAAAGCTGCAATTGAAGTTGAGCTATTGCATTGACCAGGTCAGGCAAGTTTTTCATTTTGACCCTCGAAATTTTCAAGAGCTTCCTGTTGAGTTGAGCTTTTGCATTGGACAGGTCGGGCGAGTTTTAAATCATTGCCTCTGAATTTTTGAAAAGCTCATCGTTGAGTGTGGCTTTTCATTCATCCCAGCCTTCGAACTTCAGAATTTTTTTTGTGAAATTGAGTCCATCGATTGGAAGGTAGGCAAGTCCGCCTCTAAAAACAGCTGCCTGTAAAGTTGAGCTCTCGCATTGGGCAGGTGGGCAAGTTCTTTATTCCGGCCTTTGAACTTCTTAAAAAACTTTCCCGTCAAATAAGGATCTTGCATCAGACAGGTCAAGTCCTTGGAAGTTTTGTAGAACTTTCCATTTAGTTAATCTTTTTGCATGAGCAGGCAGGCGAATTCTTATCCTGGACTATGAAATTTCAAGAACCTCCTCGTTGATTCATATCTTGCATTGGACAGGTCAGTCGAGCTTGGAACTTCCGAACAGCTTTTTGTTAAGTGGCGATTTTGCATTGAGCAGGTCAGGTGGGTTCTTTTTGCTGACCTTTGAACTTCTGTTAAAACTACCCGTGAATGTACTCTGTTGCAATGGGCAAGTCAGCCCGGTTCTTCAGCCCGATCTTCGAATTTTTGGAAAACAGACCGTCTGGAAAGAGTCGATCCAATGTGGGAAAATATAGACAACAGTTGCTTTCCCAGGTATGGAACGGTAGAGAAACTGAGCCTGGATGAGAGTTTCCGTCCGTCCCGCCCGTAGATCTTTAGCATCAGCTGCCGTGAAGCAATACTTTGGTGTGAACCGTACTTCACCAATGTCAGTTGATGAATTAAATAGTCTGTTCCTTATTCTGCACAAACCAACATGTACGTTGCATGAACTCTGCTTCAGCAATATTCTACCCAAGTAGAAATCGTTTCCATGGTGAACCGAGTCCATTGATATAAAAAAATACGTCAAAAACTGCTTCTGAGTTATGGCAAGTGATACAAAGCTCATTGCCTGTTGGCTACCCCCGAAATTGGTTTCGAAGAATGCAAAATCAGAATGCTTCTAAAATTGATAATTTTTTGTTCTGCTAGGAAGAATGTGACAATTTAGACATTCAAATATACAGCTGAGTATGTATCCAGTTCATAATGAACTTCATTAGAACCGATGAGCTTATTTATTATACTGCGACTCCAATGATGTTTTGTATTAGGTATTCGTTACAAGAAAAGTTAATTTTTATATATGTTGTTTATTTTCAATATTATTATTTATGTCAACCCTTATTAAAGAAAAAAGTGAGAATTACTTCTTCATGGATCATAACGAATGAACATAGTAATAGATCTCAAGTAAAATAAATTGCAAATTCACAAAGCACACAGTATATTCCAAGAATATTTAGATACTCAACACTCATATTCATCTGGAATATGAAGATGAAACACATGCATTTCGAGACGAACACACCCTTAATCTTTTTTTTTCCGACGAAAAAATTCGATCTTCATGTGTGAACCGATTTATTGTGCGTTTATCTCCCATATTTCTTACTGGTTTCCATTCAGAATTTCTCTTCATACATCATGTCACGGAACAATCAATATTCGCCACTCAAGCCGTTTTTTTTATCGAAAAAAATATTCGTGTAATACATGAAAACAAAACGCGTCGACTAGAGAACCTTATCCATTTTCCGTCGGTTAACAGAACATTAAGTTCGAACGATCAGTTCGATAACTCAAATAACTTTGCAATTTTGTTGATCATTGTGACAATATTAATTTTCCAATTACTTCTGAAATTGCCCATTTGGATATTTTCGTTTTTCACGAATTCCATCAATACACTAACAACATTGATGAAATCATTTTACCCTAATTGAAGTACCCGATAGCCGCCTTACTGATTGAGTTTCTATCCATCTGAAATTTGTATTGTTACTGACGTGATCGTCTATCGCGTGGTGGAGTTATTGAGGTGTATATGAATGATGATTTTGGAGTGGAGCCTGGTTCTTTCTGACTCTGATGAATATTTATGAACATTTGGGTTGAGGTTTCTAACAAAAATATAGCTATTGGAGTAATTTGTCGATAAATTACTCCAAAAGCTATATTTCAATAAACCGAACTTATTGGTATCTATTGATGAAATCAGAGGTATATCAATCATCGGTTAACCAACTCCATTGAATAATAGTAGGTTTAACATATTTTGTTTGATTGTTGTGTTGTCATCATAAATATATATTATCTTTATCTTTTATATAAAAAATTTTTCTTCTATGGATTAACAAAAAATTATAATGCCTTGTCCAGTATTTTAATTCTCAAAACCTCTGCTAGGAACACAATAAATTGGAAAATAGTAGGGCACTGCAGAGAACTCAACATTATACTCAATGATTTGAGCATTTGAAGTGACACTCGAGTCGTTACAATCCCATTCTACTTTCTGAGATTCATGTTTAGCAAAATGTAAGAAAAATGACGGAAGTTCTGTAATCTAGGTCTTGGTAATTCAGTTTTTTGGAAATATTGAGACGTGATTCAATGAATCGAAAGCTTAATTGAATCTATCATGCCTTGAAGCCGTTGCTTTTCTATTATCTCAAAATGAAATCACAAATGATCCTTACTGCTACCGTTATTACTGTATTATTGAGTGTTAGTCACAAACACAACATATAAGCTATGAAAATCCAGAAAGAGCAAATATTTATCCGAATACAGATCAGAGCACTTCTCGCGGAGCTCTATTTGTTCACTGACAATATCCCACCGACACATGAAGATGACTGACACGTGAATTCATTGATGCAGCAGGGGAAATTCCGGTGAACATTCAAGTGACAGTCTTCAAAATACAAAATTTAAGAAATCAGGAGAGATGTTCAATTATGTTCATATTATACCTACAGTGGGGAATTGTGAATGCTAGTTCAGCAACCTACCAGGCGTATTCATACTATAAACACCTGAGAAATGTCATAAACATCTGATTTTGATGATACAATTCCAATTAGTAGCCGTGCTCTACAGAGCCTCATTCATCCAACTTTCCCACGTATGATAAGATTTTCCTCCACTTTTTGGAAGACTGGTGATTCCATTCACCTGATTTTGAAAAAGTATGTCCTAAAATAAGTAGGCCCAGCACCCTTTCGCCCATTGAAAGAACAAGGGTGATTCAAATTTCAGTTTTTCGGAAGCAAATGCTAAGATCTTCCCCAAACAAAATTTGGATCTTTCTCCTACATATTTTGAATAGTGAGCAGGTGAATGCCAAATGGTAGACGACTGACCTCCGACGAGCGTCGCTTCATTTCATTGTGAACTTTTGTTTCTCACTTTCCCCAGTCGTGAACTTTCGAAATCTTTCTCCTCCTTCATAACCATCGAACATCACTTCGCTCTGGAGAATTTACATGGCGGGCATGTGTGTAACATCGTCCATATCGATACCCTAAGTTCCCGTCGTCAGGGTGCGTGAACTTATGATAATTTTGAAGTGACATGGGCTCTTGATCCAATATGAGTACTTCCAACGATAAGAAATTCAATTACACATCAATAGACCACATGTTCAATAGCTTTTCGAGTCAATAGGAAATCAGGATATTCATGTGTGCGGAGTTAAGTTGACCACAGTTTTTTAGTTATTCCACTCTACACATACTGCTCGCACAGCACACCCCGCCATGAAAAAAATATCAATTCTTCAGTAGGCTAATTATTGAATCGTGTTTTAGAAATAAGGATCTATTTCAGTGTTTCTTAATTTTGAATTCGTTGTTTCGTCCCCACTCGAAATTCTGGAATCATACCTCATATTTCCAATTGCATATGAGAAATATCAGATATATAACTCATGATTTGATTCCTGTGCTCGTATCATCTTTATTGCAAACAGAGCGCCGCTGTTGCATGTGATTTTGTCTGTTAGTTTCGAACAGTCGAGTACTTCTACTTGAAAAAAATTGCGTAACTTCACGCAACAGAGGGCTTCAAGTATCCATTCCATTCTTCTCTAGGCATGTGTTTCACCACTTATTTGGATTGGGTGGGTTTCGTCAAGAAGTTTCTTGGTCACAATATCCTGAAACAAAGGACGCAGTTAGACAGGCGCTGTCCGCAAGGGGGTTGCGAGGGGTGTACTGTCCCCTGTGATCTGGAACCTAGTGGTGGGAGACCCTGCGAATCACACTAGAAAGGAATTCAAAAAAAATACTTGGGTACGCAGACGACATAGACATCATGTTTCAAGGGAAATGCAAACGGCCCTGAATCTGGTCAGTACATGGGTAAATGAAGAGGGTTTGAATATCAGCCTCTATGAATCAACCATTTTAGCTTCCACCCGAAGAAGGGAACAAGAGAGCGTGGGACCTCTAACCCTCCAAGAGACCAACATCCAGCGGTGGGGAAAGTTGAATTTCATGGGGAAATCCTAGACTCGAAACCAATCTGGAACGAACAATTGGCAGAAGTAAAGAAAAAATCCGAGGTGACATCAATGGTATTCTGACGAGAACACGGAAGAATATGTGGGCTGAGTCCCAAAATGGTCTATTGGACATACAATACTTTGGTAAAAGCAATGATCATATATGCATTTTTGGTATAGTGAATGAAGATAACCCCAAAAATAGCCGTGGCTGAGTTGAACAAGGTAAAAAGCTGCCTGCCTCAACATAACGAGGGCTATGAGAAGAACACCAAGAGCAGTCATGGTAAGAACTACTGGATCTTTCCCTCGATTGAGGAGACAATCAGGCGGAAGGCAAGAATGGGATTTCTAAGACTATAAAATACGAGCAACAGATTGGACGAACAATATAAAGCAAATAGTAACATTCTCGGAATTAACCAACGGACCACACAACTCCTATGTACTTTAGAAATTCGAGGTGATCATACGGACCGAAGGGAATGGACAGATGTCACATCAGAGCAAACCTGGAGAGATGATCTGGTACACAGACGGATTAAGATCAAGAAAGGAACTGGTATATACAGTATATACAGTGAGGGGAGAAACTTCTCAACTTGGCATCATAATGGAAATGAACACTCCCGTATTCCAAGCGGAAAAATATACACAATCTGGCAATACGTGAAAGAAAACAACATGAAGGAAGTGCGCAACGCACGGATCAAAATATTCACAGATAGCCAGTGAGTGCCGTCGCAGAACACAATGAAACTATTCTCAATTTAATGCTTCGCAACAGAGTCGTGTCGATTCAATAACATATTGAAGACGAGAAAGTCCGATTCCTTCATAGGAATTCCCATATTTTCTAGTGTAGCCAAATTTTCACTTATAATCTCCCTAGAGCATGAATTATTGCCGGAAATTTTTTGAGTACATGAGTTTTGAAAATTATCACGAGTCGCGAAACGACGAGGGATAATTTTCTTTAATTCATGTACGAGACAAATTTTCCGCAACTAATTCAAGCACGTGGGGATTCGGTAAAAAATTTTTAAACCGGAATTATATTTAAATAGAAAACATCAAGTAACTATTTATTTTGACGTTATTCACAAATAAATAGAAGGCTGTGTGTAATGGGAGTTTAGGGGGAGATTTTTCTCTGATTTTTCCCGTTCCCTAGTAAAATAAAATTTATAATATCACATACATTATCATATAAAAATAATTGACTTCATATAATTTTCCCACTAGGTTCCAGGAAAATGTCAATATTGACTACAAACAAAGGTGATATACAGCAAAAAATGTATAACTATACCTATACATATATACTTAAATATTTTTCATATTCTTTTAGGTTTAATTCTGAGAAAAAATAATATTAGCGGCAATAATTTGTTTTTCAAATAATTTAGGAAATCGGGATATTTCATTCTTTATTCTTAATAGAATGTTGTTTGCGTATGCTGCCGGTTGAAAAAATATTTTGTGAAGTTAGCTATGGTTTTGACATTAACTACTTCTGTCAATGAATATTTTATTTGTGGCATTATAAGTTTCTCATAACATTGTATACAATCATAAGTTGATGAAAAAGTGATAATAAAATGAACTTTCAATCGTATGAATTGTGTTCCTTTCGCAAAGAATCACAGCACATCAAAATGTACTATAAAAATGTGAAATATCTACCATACCTAGTGGAAGAATCTGGATCAAATCCTGAGCAAGAAGAGATTGGCAACATTGTGCGTGATATTGTGCCTTATTTTGGATACAAATCTAATTCTCAAAGAAATAAACTGGTGTCTCAGTATTATTTTCATTTTATGAAACACAGGCATATTGTCAAAAAAACACCGGTTCTGTGTTGTTTTATTCACCACTTAGGAAAGAGGAGGTAGAAGTAGAATTTTGATACACTTTGATAAATTGTTGAAATATTTGCAACTTATAAAGTAAGTAAATAAAAAATATTGTCAACATTATTCCAATATTATTTTCGTCTTATTATATGATATCTGTCATGTGCCAGGAAATTTTCACTTATTAATTTCACGTCTACATGCTAATGTGGATGAAAAATTTTCAAAAAATTTGCTGGTTACCATAGAACAATTTCGAAGTAAAACATCTGATTGGTTGAAAATGGCTGGTATAAAATTTTCTTCATAGGTATCTGAAAGATTGGATATGCTTTGAGAATTCGAATTATTTCAAAAAATTTTGAAGCTTTCTCTACTTTAAAGTGATGAGCAATACCCAGGACACGCTTATTCTCGCTTCTAGCCTTCAGACCATCAAAGGCAATGATATAATTTGCATCCGAGGGGCGATTGCATTCAACCAAATTCAGTTGAGCAAAGCATTATATAAGTGGATTTCTCGATGTTGAAGAGATAATCATTATCATGAACTAGAGACTGAAATGTATCCAAGAACCTTTTCCAATTTTTGAAATTCCATCAAATTTAACTTGTTTCATTTTAGGTAATCTGACATACTAGATTTCGTGTTCTCCTGAGTGATATAGAGTTGATGAGTCAACAACTTTGAGATATTTTCATCGAACTATATCATGGGAGTTTTTTCAAGGCCCAAATCATAATCCTCAACTGTAGCTGCAAGAGACACCAAAGAGAAATGATTTATTTCAAATTCATATTAAATAGTATCCACATGTGAGCAGCGACCTTGAAGTTGAAAAGCACTTTTTTCATCATCCTCTGGCAGTATCAGCAAAATTTTCGTTCAATAGAATTTTCGCGTATCTTCAACTGCTTGATTTCAGTTGCGTACTGAACATATCGATTGTAATGGCAATGAGTAGAGAGAGAGAGAGAGAGGGAAAGATAAAATTCAATTTGCCACCCCAATCTTTGTATCTAACAAAATTTTTTCAATACTATACGCGGCGATCAAGAGATTGTGAACTGTGAAATCGAATGCGGGAACGAGGAGAGCAAACTTTGAAACTAAATGCGATTAATATTCAATCGATAAACGAGACAAGTAGCTACCGTACACTATGTTCCTTATGATATAAAGTTATAAACCAGAAATAGATAGAATTCATTTAAGGGTAAATATGTATATTCTAACAACTTGTTTTCGATCAGAATGGAACAATAACAGGTGCGAAATAGATCGTCAACCCGAGAGCAACAAAAATATTATAAAAAACAGAGCCGATCCGTCACAGAGATGGAGGACTTCGAAATGATTTTCAGTAACTGACAACCTCTTTCTCAAGAATTCATTCAGATACCAGAGCACAACGGTTCAAAATACACTAACGAATCCAGCTCGAGGTACCATAAATGTTCGATACCTCGCGATTGGACTGTAATTGATGAATAAATGCAGATCAATTGAGGTATATCAGAAATCACATAAACATAAATATGCATGGATTCACGAAAGCTTTGATTTTTGTACCATTTGCGTAATTCCTGGGTGCTGCACAACGGTGAAGTAAGCAACGGTGCTTGATGCGGAGTCTCGGTGCCATTGACGAAAAAAAACGAAAAAAATGAAATTAACTATTTTTTAGCTCAATCGCCTCTTTGGCTTTGAAAATAATTAAAAAAATATGAAAATATTTTTGTTACAAAGGGGTAGTTTTTAGGAGGGGGTGGTTAAAAAATAAATGGCGCTTTTTTTCTCGCCAAATTACACTGAAGGTGACGACGAGAATCGTGGTGAAAATGTTTAGAAGGACTGGTTGGACGAAAAACAAGCAATTTTTTCGCGGAATTTCTATTGAGGCTGAGGAGAATCAAGGGAAAAATATATTGACAATCTTGTCACAAAGGGGTGGTTTCAAGAAGGGGTGGTTCGAAGATAACATCAGATTCGCGCCTTTTTTCAAGCGGAATTGCTTCTAAGACTGACGAAAATAATGGAAAATATTTAGAGAATCTTGTCAGGGGTGGTTTTTAGAATTGATAGTAAAGAAAATATCAGATTCGAGCCTTTTTGTCGCCGCGGATTTAGCTGTTGAGAATTATAGGAATTATATTTAAAAAAAAACGTGTCACAAAGAGTGGTATATAAAAGAAGTGGTTGAGCAATGAAATCAGATCTTGGCTTTTTTTCTGCTAAATTATTTTCAAAGTTTCATGAGACTCATAGGAAACATTGTTGCAAAGGGGATGGTTTCAAAGGGGGGAATTTTGGTATTAGATAAATGTTTTGAATGCTGACTTTTTGAATATTAACTTAATTAGCAAATCAGTACCCAAAATCTTCCTGAAATATTTTC
Organism: Gonioctena quinquepunctata; assembly: GCA_018342105.1. Taxonomy (NCBI): domain Eukaryota; kingdom Metazoa; phylum Arthropoda; class Insecta; order Coleoptera; family Chrysomelidae; genus Gonioctena; species Gonioctena quinquepunctata. The sequence continues at coordinate 57,594 of JAFIRS010003144.1, read as the reverse complement.
ATATATGACAGTCACATTCTAGTGAAAAGTCGATTTTTCACGAAATAATGGAGTGTTAGTTCATTGCGGGTCAGAATATATTTGATGCATTTTTGATTCACCCTTGCAGAGGCTCACAATTTTTTCACAGGAATCATTCACAAGATATTCTTTCTGGAGCTAATTGAACTCGGAAAAAAAGTACACGTATAACGCCGAGAAACCTACACGATATAATGGCCGTCTTTGAGGGGCTAAGGAGAGCAATTCTGAGAAAAGGTTATCTGGTCTTATGTTTACCCCCTCACAAAGTTGGGAGCGTACACGAAAACTTTACAAAATTCTGAATAAATTCTGCTTTTTCGTTAATTCTGACCACTGTGCGTTGGCGATAAACTGCACTTTCCCCGCACAGATTGAACGACTGCGAGATCGAAAGAGTGTGTGTGAAGAGAGAGCGGTTCTCAACGTTTTCCACGAGGCTTATTCGCTTGTGCTTAGGCTGGAGGGGAAAGATGAAACTATGACAGCGCCCATGGTGACAGAATGGGTAATGATCCTGGTAATCACAAGCACAAGCTCAGAAATTTCCATTTTCTGTGGTCTCCCTGTTCATTCGCAAATCACTCTGAAAATATTGTACTATCATTCAGATAGATAAACATTATTATTATCGTAGTGGCAAGAGTCACGGTTGAATAGTATAACAACATACATATGTATAATAACAATGAGCCCTCGCTATTGCTGTGTAGTGCTGAAAATGGTATCAGGAATAGAACGTGTGAATTTTATACATTTCCAACGGCATCACATCAGCTACAGCAAAGAGATAAGTGTTCTGTTTTCCACGATATTTCAATCTCTAATTCCGGGACGTTAGGTTTTCATCCGATGAATATTTGGAATGTTTTCCGTTTTCCATTTGATCGCCCAGAGGTGGACACAAAAGTATAACCAAGTTCCGTGGGACAGTGTTGAGTCGGTGATAAAGAGCAAATATCTCAGTCTTATGAACATAGGACAGATATACTTTCAATGTCTTTCCGAGTTGTCTTTCATACACGGCATTATATCAGGAGAAAGTACCTCGCAGATGATTATTTGTGTTTTAATTTTCACGAACTGGTTTCGGCTACAAAAGCAATTGGCCTTACATGTAAACCAATGTTGAATGTGATGCAGTTAAATTACTAAGAGTTAACATCGTTACTTGTACTGTATAAGCAATACGAAATATTTTGTTGACAATTATACGTGTTAGAGAGTGTTGAACGTGTTTTCATTATTTAGGGACCATTCAACGTTCTCACATCTTTGCAAGGGTAGAAGTAGGAACCCATATTCAGGTAAAATTGTGAACTTCATTCTCTTTCCGATTATTATATTATTTGAGAATTTCATTAAATAGTTCCGCATTGAATCTGATGTCATTTTATGGTTTCCCGTCAGGTTGAAGCTAGCCAGGGTTCCATGGGTACTTTTTTCAATTTGTTAAACTACTTGGCTCCCTTACTTCCTTATGTTCTCAAGACATTATGGACCTGCGACCTCAAAGAAACTAACGAGCAAGCCCATTACTTGCCGTTGAGTTACACAGAAGGGGCATTACTTCATGATATTCAAAATATCTATGACTTGACATGGATAACCTCCTAATGCGGTGAACTATCGTATCAATACAAATGATTTTGATAATTTACCTCCTTTTTTCTTCGACAAAAAAAAACTTCGATACATCTGGAACTAGTAGTGAGCACAACATTGTTACATCGTTGTAGATCATTCAGAAATTTTTCAAAAATTCGAGTCACTAGAGGGCATTACCAGTCTTGCACACAGCAAATAGCTTTGTCGGCAGATTGCGAACTAGTCCTCACTGGCGCTTCTTTCTAGAAATGTCAAAAGGCTGAACGTTGAAATCACAGCAGAGCGCGGTAAATATAAAACAGAGAAAATGAACTAAAATAGGAGAAGGAGGTTTATAGTTGAACAAAATTAGTTTGAATATCTACAAATTTATAATAGATGAGCCGTAACGAAACACATTTTTAACTTCGAAGTTAAATTATTTTTCAGTATTATAATCATAGTGCAAGATCAAGTCAGAAATATGGATGCCATTCTCAGAATGAGAACTAGCAATCTTTCAATAATTGAAGGAATGAAGGATTCTTGGGAAACTTCAAAATGATTATGACATTATCCACTTGGTGAAAAACTTTCAGAAAATGAATGCCACATTACATATGAAATCATATAAACAATTTGATTTCATATATTGATGCTCGAAATGTAATTGACGACAAGCTACTGAAGTAAAGTCGAAAAGTCTACTAGAGATAATCAATCATTTGGATTTTTGCCGGATTTGTGGATTTTTCATAAAAACACACATTTCAGAATATATGAAGTTTAAGTTCATTTATTGTAATGTGTCCTTCATTTCCACCAATTTACTAGTCACTGATTGCGTGCATAAAATAATTTGAAGTATACAATCTGACTATCTAAAATATATTTCTGTGAGTTTTTATAGATTCCATAGAATGAATTCAAATTCTAAATTTGTTGATTCGAAACAGTAGCACCAAAGCGGCCGACGATTTCGATTATTTTGGATCCTGAAGTCAATAAAGATATCTGGAGTATTTGAGGTCGCATATACATATTTAAGTTGAAATTCAAGATTCTTTGAAATGGGAAATTCATATCACGATTTAAATGAATTTTGGTTGAAATTCGAATTCAAAATATTTTTTTCCAAATGACATGTGAATTCTGCTATTCAGCACCCAACTCAATATGATATCCGTTGGGTTCTTGAAGATACAATACAAATTTCAGATGAATGACAAACTCATGCCATTCTTGTGAGAATATAATTCATGTATCACAAGGTACATTTTTCGACTACTTGTGACCGGTTGAGATAATGAGACAACACAGTAGAAGAAACCCTCAACTGTATCTGATGAAAATTGTAGACTGTCAGTTCCTTGTTGAAAAGTTCATTTTTCTAATAATGTTCATTATATTCTCTCACCAAATATAACTCATGCGATGATGATTCGTCGGTGATGTCATCTAGTTGAAATCGAAGAAAATTGAAAATTTGCTGCGCAGTCGTTCTATTTTCATCGGTTTCAACTCACTGCTATCATAGCATTAGTTATATTACTTGCGACAATACAATAAACACCCTCGAGCTCTTCGGATGATGAAGGCGGAACGTAGTTATAATGTCTTCTCAATGGTAACATATCGAGTTTGGGCTCATTTGACTTGTCTCCGTGAGTTCCTGTAGTCACATATTGTTAGATAACGAAAAATTAATCATCCATCATTAACGTAATGGATAATATTCAAGAGGCTGGGACCTGGTTAGAAATCACACCCAATCCTATATGACGGCGATGAATGAGCTGAGAAATAAAAGGAATATGGATTGTACAGATCCTCAGTCGCTCGAAGGTGCACTTTCGCCAGTTGGAGATCTTAATTTTATAGATGCACATATAAACAGAAAACAGATATGTGCTGTTCGAACAATAGGTTGAAGCCCAAACAATAACATATCGGGCCTCCATTCATCTCATATACATGCATGATCTATTTTCATCTCAATTCCTACAGCTATAAAATATTTGGTCTACAAGTAAATGAATTCTGAAGCTGTTTTAACATCATGAAAAAAAATAATTATGGGTAGGTAGCTCTATTGATTCATTTATCCACATATATTTTGTGAGGTGTGTGCTGAAGTATTGATATAAAAAGATCGAAGGTTTCATAACCCTTTCTCAATTATTTCATAACCTCAGAGAGTTTCACGAACAGTTGTACCAGTCAATATCACGGGTGCCTCACCTATTAGCAGGATCCAAAACCACTCCTGAGTCCTCGAGAAAGTTTTTCACCGACAGTAGTAGAATCCACGTCAGGGGAGAAAGACAGAAAACAGGTATAGGATATAACCTACCGCAAGATGTCCGATTGAAGGATACACATGGCGTCACATGGAGAAGGAGAGTATTACTTTCTCACTACAATGACTCAAGGGTACGATGCATCGAAAGATCTGTTAGAAGAGTTATTTATATTTTTGACATTGTAGTAGTACGATGGAGTGAATGAAAGTGTTTAAATTCGATCGTCGGATTTTATTTCAACGGTAGGAAATTGGTGGAATATTGAATCTATCAATTCGGTTTCAATTCTTCTCCCGATCGTGATCGAAAAATAGTTCGAATCAAATATGAGAAGTAGCCGGAAACAAAAATTCAAAAATTTATTTCGCGAAAGAGTCGTGTTTTTACGATGGTGGATCACTGAAATAGCTAACGGTGGAATGCGTATTACAAGCAGGTCATGAGTTTGTTATGGAAGTGTTTGATCCATCTCATGATGATTTAGTGGTCGAGCAGTGGAAGAAGACTGAAGGGTTATACATGGCAATGGTTTGACGAAAACACGAAGAAAGTCGCAAGGTGGAATGGAGAGAAAAACACTAGGAAGCACCAATTCCAAAAAACAATACAACAACTCGATACGAATAACTAGCCCCCCAGCACTAGCTTTCAGTCTGAAATAAAATGCGAAATTCAAAGTTCCTTCCACAGAAACCAAAAGATTTTGGAATGACCGCTACGGAGTGAAAGATTTGAGAAGGTTTTGAACCGTAATATCTCTGAGACAACCCAAGAGGAAAATAAGCACACAACATGGGGAGAAGTCACAAGAAGTGAGTGGAGTAACTTTGTTTTTATTCGCGAAGGAAACCGATGAAGTAGAATGAGGGGTGGAAGTTACTCCTCCGTGAACGTCTTGACAAAAGTCACTATTTTGATTGTTTGTGTGAGCAAACGTTGAAATAGAATAGGGTTGGAATCATTAAACGGGGAATTTGACGGGATGATCAAAAGTTTGTGCACAGTGAAAGTTACAGAAAACAAGTGAAGTCACTATGTTTTTTCTTGCGTGAGCAAACGTTTAACGTGGAATGAAGGGTGAAAGGTACTCCTCGGTGTACGGTGTACGGTACCACTGTTTTTTCCATGTTTGTGTGAGCAAAGGTTGGAGGAGGAATAAGGGGTGGAAGTTTCCTTCCGATGAACGTCACCAGTGTAATTGGCAAAAACCGTTATATGTTACGAAAATCTCCATTTTTGCCGATTTCGGAAAATGAATCCAATTTGTGGTCCAAAATACGTTTTCTAGGCATTCTACTATATGTATTAGATGAGGGTAGGAAGGTATCTTTGTAGGTATTGCCCAATATTGCATAAAGACGACAATGGCCTTACAAGTGGACAGGGCATCTGGTTCAGATTTGAGTAACCTGGGCGCTAAACACCAAAAATTTTGGTCTGAGATCGGAGGTACTTTCTTCGTTCAGTCAGTCTTGAAGAGTCTTTCACGAGAGTTCCATCAGATCACTTGGCTTTGATATAAACTCCGCATCTGCCACTCCTGAGTTGTATTTCCAAGTGGAAATTTTGATCAGAAATCGTTCTTGATAAAACGAATGAAGAATTCACAGCGCGGATTGCTTCGAACGGCGAGAGGACTACATAGGAGCTGTCAGCGAATTCAAACGATGCCAAGTCTGTCGAGTGTGGAGTATCGCCAGGAGACTCGAACTTCGTGTCGTCTACCTACCAGCAGTAGAGAAGGAGTGCCACGTCGTTTCACCTGTGGACCGGCCCAGACTAAGGAATAGTCCTCATTGTAATTTGCTGCGATTTTTGGCTACGATTGGAATCTTAATTTCAAGAAGTCGCCTGAGGCATCGACTTCTCGGGGACTGGTTGGGTGTAGTCAGTAGACTAATCACACTTTATTTTCCAGAGTGCTAATCAGTTTGCTTTGGAACTTCTTCAGATCTGGTATGGAGATGGTATGGTGAGGTATGGTGAGGTATGGTGAGGTACCTGTTGTCTTAGTTGCGAGCACTCACAATGAATCTAGCGTGGCCGAATCAGATTGAATCTCCGGTTTACTGGAGGTGTCTGGGCCCACGAGCTCAAAGATAGTCCACCTGTCAAGTTCTTCAGTGAAGGGCGTTCACACCGAGTGACCCGACTACCGCAAGGGAGCTCCTTGGCCGAAGAGACCTATCCCAAAACCTCCTGCTTCGATTAGGCAACCTAATCCCATTTTTCTTTGTGAACAGAGGTTGAGAATTGGAGTTCCTAAAGTGAGGTCGGTCTACGTAATTTTATACACCTCTGTTCGAATTTAGAAGCCGTCACATCTAGGCTTGTCCCTCTTCAATCGATTTAGTATGGACGGCTACCATCTGCGAACCCGTTCAACGAAACCACAACGAGAAGCACTCAATATCACACCATCACATTTCAATGAAGATTCACTAGACCAAGCTCGCGCAATGGAGAAATAATTTTGTCTTCAAACCGGAATCGATGGGGCACTCAGGACTGCTGTTTTTTCGAAAATGAGTCCTGAGGCATTGGCAAGCTTGGGTCAACTGTCACAAACTTCAACTCAGAGCAAAAAATCACATTGTTCATGGGGCCGCAAGTTCCTCAATTGGAATTTTTTTTGACATTCCTGTCTGTCGCGGTGCTATCCTGAAGGAGCGTGACTTTGAGTTTAACTCGCGCCATTTGCCTGTGCCAGCAAAATTATACGGAATAACAAATTTCAAGAATAATAAACTATCATTTGATCGCGAATTAAGGGTAGAAGATAATACCGTGCGTTTATTCTCATGTACAAAATTTAATCACAGTATTGCATAATCTGAGTTTTGTTTCATCGGCACCTAGCCAACATTCTGAAACCGAGGAGGAGCGTCAAGAAATAGGGTTGCTCAGAGATAAATTACCTAATATACCTAATCGCGTCTAACGGTGTCATTGATACTCTTCAAAATTCCGATTCTCAAAATTTAAATTATTTGCAAGATCCTGAGGCCCGTGCGGACGTGAAAGGTCTTTCTCCAACTTCCATTCGAAGAGGGAAGTGGGAGAGAGACGGGCCGAAATGAATGGAACAAATAAGGGGCTCTTTTCTCAACCTGATTCTGGCCAAAAAACCCATATAGACAATGATTTCAAAATTCAGTCTCAGAAGCCAGCAGATTCTGAACGGTGGATGGCATTTTGCGGAGAGCAAAATCCCTTTTCAAAGCAAGGTGGGAGGTCGGTTGGTTTCCAGAGGATTTGTGAGATGAAAATTACCCGGAAACGAACCCGGATGCTCGGTTTACCGGTTCAGGTTTCGAGAACCCAGGAAGAGGTACCTGAGAAATCCAGAAGCGGAAGGTAACCCGTCGGACCAATATAGGGAGTTTTATTGGGAAAATGCACATTCACCAAAAATCGTAGAAATCAAAATCCCCTATTTTAAACATGTCGTTCAACCTGTGGGGCATAGGAATTTCAGGAAAAATTTCCGAATTCATGATTTCATCAGAATCAAAGAATACGAAATAAATTCGCATCAAAATTTGACAGACGTCAAATGGCTGTCTGGCGCCCAGTGGTGGAGAATCAACGATTTAATAATTACAAATATTATGAGCTTCCTCCTCGAAGTCCGCGCGAATGATATTCTGAACGAACTCGAGAGCCAGGGCAGATTCAGAATACTCGACCCATACCGGAACAAAGTTCCACAGACCACAATTGTTGAAACTAATTGATGTGACTAAAGGTAGAGGGAAAGAAACTCTTTTCATGAAAAATCCATTTGGAACAATTCGGATTTATTGAAAAAATCAGACCTACTTTTAGCGGGTTGCCCCATGAGGACCACATGAGTTTTCTAGTCGAATGCGACATATATTCATTAGAATATCACCCAACTCAATGGGTCAAAATGACGTCGAACTGGCTGGAGGGCACAGCCGCGATGTGGGCACGTTTTTAATCAAACTGTCCGACAACTTGGGTATTTTATTGCAATCGCTCCAAGGAGCAATTCAATGGTTAAATTCTGGTGTCGAATTCAAGATGAGAATTGTTCGGGTCTGACCAACCTAAGAGGCAAAACGTGGCTTCCTTCATTTCAGGGAAATGAAGCCTATCAAGGCGCCTGTACCCTGAATGTGTGAAACAGCGTGTTGCTCGATTTATTTTGAATAGAATGAGCCCTAATGAACGAGTGCACTTGCAATTACACTCATCTGATAAATCGAGAGCTCAACTCAAAAATTGTTCGCAGTAAAATCGCTTATTGTTGATGAAAAGAACTTGCATTCGCAGTCAGAATTCGAAAACAAGCAGAAAAGTCGCGAGCATTTGCCCGAGGATCACGACGCCTCATATACGCCTGTTCGAGAACAGCCCCGTAGAGACATACCAGGGCGTCGAGCAAATTTTCCCGAGCGTCCACAAAAGGACACTGAGGTCAATTCAAGTTTTGAATCGCGCAAACCAGAAAATGCAGTTTCTGATAACAGGCCGTCGTGGCGTAACACCGTCGTTGCTCCTGGTAATAAGAAAAAATTTTGAAAAGAGATTGTTTTAGTTGTGGTGGAGACCATTGGAGGTCTGATTGTCACCAAAAAAAGAGGGCGAGAAAACTTGCCACCTCCTCAGAGACATTTTCAAAATTTTAATCCGCGTTTTCCAAACGTTGGATCAAGGCAAGGAGCTGGATCGCAAGATACCCGTTCTTATTCAAACATGGCAAACGGCTGCCCTAATAATAACTACCCTAAAAATGAGAATAATATTTCCTCAAAATCTATAAAACGAGGACAAGGGTTTGCCCTGAACCCCTCAGAGCAAAATTAGAGTCAAATAATGAGAAGACCGATCGCCAGATTGGTATGAGTTCCCGCGTCGATTCCACTACGAAAAAAGTCACAAGATGGTTTTTCTCGATTGGCACAGACGCCGAATTATCTCCATATGAGGGCAATTCGTTACCGCGAGTAAATAACGTTTCTTTGTTACGGCCAGAAGAGGTTTTTTGTTGAGGTTGAGAAAAGGAGAAGGCCAAAAAAACTTCAGGATCGCGTGACTTGTTGCCGTCACAAAAACAGGGACCACAATTTTCCAGTGGAATCCCTATCCCCGAAAATTATGCTTTCATCGTCACTGGTGGTAGACGTGAAAATCTCACTCATCACCGAATTAAGACGGATAGGCTCTCGCAGCCTTATGGGAGAAGGCGGTGAAGTTTCCCAAACTTCAATTCCATTAACTCTTGACAAGAAACAATTTTCAAAATTTTTTTGCACAGAAAAATGTCCCGATTCAAGAAATTGTTGATGTCGAATTAAAAGCAAGAAGGACAGTACGAGCGGTTGTGGTTCCGCTAAAACAAAAACTTTTTACGTTATTACACGAATCAAGAGTGTAATGAATATTCGAATTCTAGGAAAAAACTTTTTCCAGTGAAGAAGCAAATTTCAAGCATCGCTTGTTTTGGAAGGGAATTTTCTCCAGAGGTTGCGTCAATGGGATTACCGCTGAGTAGGGAGTGCCATTTTCGAACAGCAAGTCCGAGTTGGAGATTGGCGTTCTGTCACCTGAGGTTCAAGAAAATTCTGGGAAATTTTTAGCAGGGGGTCAGTCGTCGAAGAAGGTATTTCTCGCTTCGTACATTTGTCTGTATGGCAAAGCTATGTACAGGGCGTACCGAGTAGTTTGTCATGCCAGGTTGACGACGCGGAGGAGTATACAGATGTGGAAGAATTTGTAGCATTTTCAATTCCGACCATTGTTGAAGAGGACGTTTCGTATTCGGTATTGCTTGAGGATGGTGGTAGATATGTTGCTGAGACTCTGCCTGGCAGCTCAGAACAAACATTTCTAGAAATGGATGAGTTTTCTACGACGCACTTTTTTGCAGTTTGGTTGGGAGGTTGATTCCGAAGAAGTGCAACTTGCTTGTTTCGGGGTAGACACATATAGTATTGGAAAGACAGATGTAGTAGTACACATTGCTGATGTTGAGAACACCCTGACAGTGCAAGTGGTGGATGACCTTGTCGAGGATCTGCTTCGTGTCTGCCCTTGGCTAGCTTTAAATGACACGAGACATTTGCAAGACGAACCATCTACGTTGGTAAACGTCCCAGGTAGAATAACTTTTGGCGGGGGAGACTTATTCCCAGCCAAAAGAGTATCCACCACCAGAGATCGAAGGAAAGCAGCTACCAGATGGGATGAACGAAGATTTTGTAGACTTGACTAAGGAGTTTGAGGACGTTTTTTACGAGTCGCCACGTCCGCCTATCACGAGGGCTGCCGTTCACCGTACTGTGCTGAAGGATCTGACACCTTTCAAGCTTGGACCTTATAGGGTTAGCGATGAGAAGAAGGCTCTCATCCATGGTGGAGTCAATAAGATGTTGGTCACTGAAGTCATTCGACAATCGCAATCCGCCTACCAGAGTCCTGTCGCCATTGTTACGAAAAAGGATGGTACGGCGTGATTTTGTGTTGATTATCGAAATTTAAATTATCAGAGAGTTCCAGAGGCAACTATTCTGCCCAACATTCATGAGACCATCAAAGAGTGTTTTCATGAGCCTGGATTTGAAAAGCGGTTACTGGCAGGTGGCTATGGGAGAAGATTCCAAGAAGTACACTGCTTTTAAAACACCGAAAGGAGGCTGTAACGAATTCAATTCGATGCTATTTGGGCTATGTTCAGCTGCTGGTTCGTTCCAGAGGCTGATTTCAGGTGTTTGGTTGGTTCATGACATTTGTCAAGGTTACTTGGATGATATATCATCACTCCAATTCGAAGGAAGACAATTATTATCATCTACGTCTCGTCCTTGGGTGATTTAGAGCTCATGGAGAAAAACAAATCGATAATAGATATTTGTACGAATTTACCTTTGTTTTCAATCTCTTTCTCTCATAGTCGAAGTAGACAGAGGTCTCATTGTCCTTCGAAATATTATGTACCTGTATAATAAAGGTGCTTGTGTTCCAGTGAATTGGATTTTGAGTATGTTTTAATATTATGTGTGTTTCGCTATTTTTTATTTGTAACAGTCTCACGTTGGTAAGTTTCTTATACTTTTCCAAGTTCCTTTTGTGATTAGCAATTGTTTTCTTGTTTCTAGATGTCTTGAAAATCAAATTAAATGAATTTCGAAAACTTGACAAATAACAGAGACTACTCATTACATTTGCCTTCTGAACTGACTGCAACCTCAGGAGAGAGATAAAAAACCATTTTTTTCTCCTCTAATCCTCCTTTCGTATATATATATATATATATATATATATATATATATATAATATGATGTCCTCAATCAAAGAAGATCTGTAATTATCACATGAATATAAAGCCAATTTACATCAAGCATCATACAACAATTATTCATTCAAATCATTTCATTGCTTTTTCCAAAAATGTAGCGTCTTTTCCTCAGTATCTGCAGCAATGTCAACTATAATGCCTGATATGTGTGGAGTCGTCAATATTTTGAAGGTGGGAATGAACTCATTCCTCTGCTCTAGATATGAAATTCATTTATTGTTGAATCCGGTTACCTAACAAGACAATGGTGTTTGGTATACCTTACATTACTTCGGGCATCAATGTTCCCATCCACTTGAATTTCTTTCCCATTAGAACCTCATGGTTGTTCCACATTTACCAGATTGTTCTTTCAGAAATCCACCCAATTTGTCCCCCGAAATACTGGGATTCCATTAGAAAAATATATCGACAATTCGGTTATTTCGAACATGGAATAATTGATTATGGTTTCATATCAGGCCACCACTAATCACATCATTTGTGGTTTAGGTAGATTCATCGATGAATACCATCCTTCCAACTCTCTTCGTAACCACTTTTTTCTGTTTTTCAAATCCATAGTATGTTTTTCAAAAACTATTTGAATGTACTGAAATATATTATGTGTTTTTTGTCTCCTTTGATTCTTCCACAATTTCATTATGAATAGAAACTTCTTTGAGTCAACAATATGAATTATCTTGCGAATTCATGATTCAGGAATGTTTTGAAGTTTTATCGATGAAAAACCCCACAATGGAAAGTTTATAAAAATTTCCAGACAACTTCCGGAATATATATTATTCCAATAGGACTGAAATTAGTATTCTGGAAACACAGGCGAAACATGTTTTGTTAACGCTATGTTCGTCGGATTTGAAGCGACGGATTTCAGACCTCTTTCAGATACGGGTAAATCACAAGGGTTGCGATCAAAATAAGTGAGTAGAATTGCATGCAGTGCAATTTTCTGACGGCGCATGAAAGCACGTCGAATATGAAACAGGCAAATTTACATGTCATATGGAGAAGACTGCCTCAGATATTCAGAATGTTGACAGGCACTTCCTGAAAGTGATGTAGAAAATAACTTGTTATCAGAGAGGAATCAAAGATTAGAGAAAAACCAACAATAAAGGAGTTTCCACGAATACGCTTTGAATTGAAAATCATCGAAAATCATTTGGGGCATACCTGGAACTACAGAATTTTCATAATCCGATTATCTATCGATGTACATGGGTTTTGTCAGATGTTAGAAAAAATAATGATTTCACATTTGTTTGTTTTGTCCTGATTATCACCGATGTTCCCAGATATAATGGGTGCGATCTCTACATTCTCACCACATTATTGAGATCTTCATCACCGATTTCGCAGCAGAAAAAACTACCTAGTTTATTTGTTAAAAAAACATTTTCACCACCCTTGTTGTGAAGAAGTCAAGGAGACAAGTGGTGAGATATTTGGCATGACTATACCCTCAATTGTAATAATCCTTATACTGTTGTTCACCCCATTTTTCCCAAGAAGATTCCACTCATCGAATCTCATACCGTTTCTAGATTTCATTCCGTCACAACAACACGTCTCAAAATCAATCACAGAAGTTTCCCCGCACAGTTATTTAGAATAGGCAAACACGATACTAGCTTATGTTGTTCATGTCATGATAACTCAGTCGCCGATTTGAATCATCTATTTTCCGCATGCAAAAACTTTGTGCCAGAAATACAAAACCTTCTGTTTACTCTAACGTCCAAAAATATCTACCTCCCGGTCAATATCACAAGTCTTCCAGCCATTTTTTTGTTGGGAGGTGGAGGAAATCCATTACGGACAAAGTGTGGGACTCTCTGACACAGATTCGTCTACTAAAACCTTCACCCTGTAGGCTCGGCAGGCTGTGACCCCCGACGACACCTGAGCCCTCTGGCCCATTGTAACCCACCATGTTTTCCGATTGAGTACCGCTTTCCTCCTAGCGACTGCATATACTGCCGTTGCTATCTTCCGGTGCTGGAGGTTCATCTGAGCGGTCCCTGTCGCTTCTCCAGCACCCTGAAGAGTCCTTTTTCGATTCTCGGAGAACGCTCGGAATCACTACCTCCTCAGTGTCCTGGAAGGAACTGAGAGGGCCGAGAGATGTCCTCATTTCCTTTCGTTGTTTCATCTTGTGGTCATTTATACCTCTGAGTGAGTGGGTGGGAAGGGGTTGATCCAACCCTGTGGTGCCCCCTGCACAGGGCTTACGCTGGTAACCCCAAAATTTCGCCATGTTTTTCGAAGGCTCTGTTGCGGCACCGTATGTTTCAAGAACCCGGGTCTATCACTCGTTGCCACAGCGCTCACATTCCGGATTCAGGTCTGTTGGCCAGAGCCTCGTTAGTGAGGTCGCGGCCGCCCATACCCTATACGAATGTCCACCAACCGTCCCATTCGCTGGTGAGGTTGGCCTTTGAGGAGCGCCTTGGAGAACGAGTTGATATGTTCCATTACCTATTTCGAACACTATCGCAATAGGATATTCCAATGCTATTTCTGGACACTCACACACACACATTAGGACCACTATGATACCATTCTCGATGAAATGAATTCCTTGCCTGTTCCATCTCTTGATTTCACCTCAAATGTAGTTTTTCCCGTAGTTTAATGCACGAATATATTCCAAAAGCGGCAACTAAGAAGTGGACTTGGCGCTGGGTATATGTAACTACTTTCGAACACAAGTGGTTCTGTTTTATCTTTCAATCTAGTCCTCGACATAACTTGATATGAACAACATCCATATTCGACTTGCAATTGCTTTCCTCAAGTGTTCTGGAGTGAAAGAGAATATATTGTTTATAACCTGGACTATTCGAAAAATCCGCCTGTTCACCATAACCTTGTATTGAATTTGGGGCTGGGTATTCAGATTGAGGATCAAACCTGATCAATTCTCAAAAATGATGTAGAATTTTTTTCTATTGTTTGCATCTTGCACATACTAAACCTTGTTTTTGTGTTTTTTTTTCCATCCACGCTCGGAACGTCGACTTCGTGGAATATTGACTCCCACAGCGAGTGATTCTACGCTTGTTAGTTTTTGGAGACGAAGCTTCAATACCCGTGGAAGACCTGTCAATCAAGCTTGTCTACCTGTCGAACGAACTCGTGAAGGTAAATGAGGTTTAATCGGATTATTCACCAAATCCTCGAGAAATAACTATTGTTGTGATTTTTGTTGTCTGAATTATTCAAGCAATGAATAACATAACTGAAAATATTGAATATCAAAAGCAACCGGAACATGGAAATATATATATTCATTTGGATCACCCCAACAAACGTAAGTAGTCGTGCTGGTTTGCCAAACCCATTTATTTTGTAAAAAACTAGAAAAAAAAACTACACTAATCAAATTTGTACTGCCAATCGTTACAGCTACTGGAAGGGAAAGCCTGCTATCCCCATTTTCAATCAAATTTCGTCAAGGAGTGTCAAAGCTTGGTCTCTCAGATAGGTACGGGACCACTGGAAAGTTAACATAAAAATATCATCCTTTCTTCCCTCTACTATTACTGCACTACTAACATATTACCTAATTTTCAATATTTGTACCTGCAGAATAATTCACAAATCTTCTTGGTAACTGATTTATAATACCTATTGAGAGATAAAAACATTATTTCTTTATAGTTATTGAGAGATATAGTTATTAAGAGAACATGGTAATTCAATTCTCGAAAAAACTCCATATTGTCAACTATAAAATTCGGCAATTGAATAATATTCTCGACCTGAAATAGAAGAAAATTAATTATTATGGCTTGACCAAAAGGTGAGAGGAGGAAAAAAAACATATCGCCACCCACTTGAAGTTATACCGAATCGTTTTTCAGATTTTTTTCTTTAAATGATCTGAAAATGAAAAAAAAACAAATGATCAATTTTATGGAGAAACCTCAGGCAACTGTACTATGAATAAAATAAATAATAAAAAAGAGCCCTTCAAAGACAATATTCAAATGGGCTAAAGAGTAAAAAATAATTGCTTCAGATGTGCGACGTAGGTTATTTCGTGAGTTATAGATCCAAGAGTTTGTCGGGCAAAGTTTTCAGGTGGAATGCAAAATCAATAAGCTCTTGAATCTATAACTCACGGAATAATCTACGTCGCACATGCAAAGCAATTATTCTGAACTTTTCAGCGCATTTTGATAAAATCTTGCCTTTGAAAGAGATTTTTCAATTAATAATTTTATTTTGTGCTTGTTAGTGAGTACGCCTTATTCTATGCATTTTTGTCGAAGTATCGTCATGATGAAGCCTCTTCTGTAAGTTCTGAGCTATCTAGGTCTTCAATGGGGAGATCATCTGAAGGTCAACTCGTTCGCCGTCCTGGTGCTGCCATCTTCATTTCACGAATTTTGACAAAAAATCGAGAATTTTTGATCAAACTCATCATCACCGACCCAAAAACCCCCGTCATAACAATTTTTAATAAAAACGGTCCATTATCACAACTTGTTCACCATATTGGAGTCGCCATTTTGAATTTATGAATTTTGACAACAAATTCATAATCTCCGACCCCGAAAATTTCCACATACCAATTTTGAATAAAATCGGACCATAATCACACTGATTGGCCGCTATCTCAGAGCCGCCATTTTCATTCAATGAATTTTAACATAAAATTCATAATCTTCGACTCCGAAAACCACCACTACCAATTTTGAATCGAATCGGGCCATAATCACAGAAATCGTCGGCCATCTTGGAGCCGACACTATCATTTTATGAATTTTGATAAAGAACTATCCATTATAAGTACATACTCTTTTTTCATTTCAATTTTTAGTTACATAATCTCACAAGTTCTTTGAATGTGAAATATAAGTCGCTTCAGGTATCACTCTTTTCAATATAGGATTACCAAATGCTTCAAATGTTATCAAAACCAAACCTTATCAGAACTTCATGTTATTTGAAGTCACAATCGAAGTGTGGAGTTTTGATTGATGGAATTGATTCAATTCCTCCCCTACTTTCATTTCAAAATAGCAACAACTGGAAAAAAACAATAGGTATTCATAATTTGAAGAGTTCATTCAGAAAAGTAAAACTCAACTCACTCTTCATAATTTGTTAGGATGGAAATTGAATATACGGTTGAAATAAAAGAATTTGAATGGGTAGAAAAGAATCCCAGTGACCTCCTGAAAAATTTCTGATAATATAATCATTGGATCCTCTAGAACCTATCTGGCTAAAAAACAAGGCAAAACGTTGTCACCTCCGAAATCAGAGGTAACGAGCGAGAAGTGGAGCACAAAATAATCCTTATAATTGAGCAATCCGGATTTGGAGGCCCCAAAAGACTAAGCTGAAAGCTCTGGAGCTGGTACAAGTCGATCGACGCCTTGGACTAATTCGATTAGAGTTGGCACCATGGTTTGCTTCATGAAATGCTTGATCCTGCCTCTGGGTCTGATTCAATATATGAGATCAATTCTGTTTCGGAATACACTTTTGATTCATATAGTAAGGAAAATGAGAGCAGGCGTCCCTCAAGATGCAATTTTTTTATGCCTATGCTATACAGCTCATATACCCGTTAGATACCACGAAGCAAGAATATAAAAACATCCCTGTATGCCAACGATACAGCCTACTCCACCAGCCATAATTTGTAAAATGCGAATGATGAGCTACAAGAGAGGTACTTGAAGAGAAAGATAAATCCCAATAAGAAGCAGGTAATTTGTCTGGGATACAAACGCAGTCATTTTATCAGGGATGTAATCGGTACAGGACAGGACACCAAATAGTCAGCGCGAGTCAAGTGTGGTCAGAATCGTTGACCGTCAGCTCACTTGGACGCGTCATATTCAGAACATAAAATCCAAAATTTGATCCAGTACTTCAAAATTGTACCCCATTGTGAAAGTCGGAACACATTGTCTTTGGCGGATGGAGATATGTTCACCAAAATGGTTTTATAGTCTGTCATTCTGTATGCCTCAGCTACCTAGATACAAGCCCGTCAGACGAATCTGTTCATCCTGGAGCGGGTTCAAATGAAACTCCTCAGGATGATCACGAATGCACCATGGTAGGTTTGTTATAATCGAATCATTGAAGATTTTAATTTGACTATTGTCAGTCAGTGCATCAGGATTCGAAATCGAGCGATGGTCGAATGTGTGGATGCAGATGGGAATCCACTGATGGGGAGAACTGCACATTGCGCTATAGGCGACAAATTTTGATTCAGGGTAATAGGTCTGCCCATTCGCTTGAATGTCACGATACGCAATTGAAGCTCTTATTCGAAATTCAAAATCCTAGTCTCTGTGATGTGAAAAAAACCAGTAGAGAAGAATCCACTGGTATTTCTGTCTCTATAAGATGTTCAATCTTGGGGGTGGACATAAAACAAACATTTATATCTTGAAAAATCAAGAGCCGAAAATCTGAAATTGAAAACACAGCCGACAAGATCATGACCACTACAGAATCTCCAAATCTCATGCCCCTATCGAATCATCTGAAATGTCAAACTGACACTTCCTCTGATTATGCATCAAGTTATCGATCATTTCTCGTATCTATAGTATAACCACTTAGAATTTGAATTCATGAAACATATTTGCATTACTCATATTTTTGTGATTGAAATAATCAACAGATTCTTTGAGATTCGGTTTTCTATTCCATCTACTTTTAATCCCAACCAAATATCCTTTATAGTGGAGAGATTCCAATGAATTATTCTACCACAACACACTGTACTTGTGCTGAGTTTTCTCATTAATTATTCCAAGCAATCTACCCGAGTGTTTGTAACAGTGATATCTAGAGGGATGTGGTGATTTGTGATAATGATCTGATATCTGCATCGATTGAGAGAACGCTGACGCATTTTAAGTAAACCCCGCTAATGAGACAGGAGAATTCTCAACTTGCTGTTTCTGAAGGCGCAAGGCATTCACACCGATATTCTTCAGACAACGACCTATCGATTATACCCGTTGCATTGGTACGTATATGAAAAAAATTATTACGTGCGTAATCTGTGCTATTGTGAAGTGACATACATCAGAAAATTAGATCTTGTTTGGAGATATTACAGTTAAATAAAATAAGGAGTTTAAAAAACTGTAACTCGACTACGGAAAAATCGTGGAATCGTGGATATATGATATCATTGAGGTAATCTTGTTTAGTTAAGCAAATGATGGAATTATTCCATTTTTCTTTTACTGAAATTTTGTGCGTGCTTCCACTTTGGAAAATATTTTCGATCTCTCTCGAAGCTTTGTTTTTCCGTCGCTTCGCAACATCTTGCCCTTGTTGTTGTTCCATTTGAAATTTCGAATTCGCGCACCAAATTGTCACTTTGCACTGTTTATATTAATGTTGCACAATTTATACACACAATTATATTCCCATTCTTATCATTAATTACAAGTTTGAATCATAATTGCTTATGATACCTTCTCTTTGCCATTCTCTCACAATTTCCAACTTTTCATTTTATCATCTCTTCTCTGATTGGCTATCTTTCATACAGACGTTTGCTGTTCTCTCATTGGCTAACTTTTAGTTTGCTACAATTTCATGTACAGAGTGTTTCAAGTTTATAAATGTGTTGATTACTTTTTATTCATGATAATTTTGTAAATCTTGACTTTTAATTGTCTTTTGAGCAATTATGGGTTATGATAATTTTGATAGTGTATATAATTGACTGTTTTATAGTACTTTGACATTTTTATCTATCCATATCATACCTAGGCTCATAAAATACATTGAATTTCAAAATCTATTTACAACAAACTATTGAAATTGATAATTATTTATTATTTATTCTTTTTGTGGCTTTTTTGTCTTTTAAAATTTACAACTGGCATAACATAACATAACAACATTCCTAAATTTATATTCAATAATTTTCTACTGGTTAGAAAATTTGGAATATCAATTTCTTTATTTATATTTTTTTATTTTTTTTATTTTACTTCAACTCATACTAATTTCTACTTTCAGAAAACTACTTGTGATGGACTTCCAGAAAAAACAAGTTCTACAATAACAACAATTACTTACAACTACTAGTACTACGTTATTGTTGTTCCAGAAAAACTTGACTTTGGACTTCTTTTCAGATCAAAAGAGAAAACTTTCTAAGATATTATCATATATGACATTTTATATTTCATCATTATCTTACTTCATTTTATTCTCTATACTGATATTATTTTCAATTATCGATTAGATTTTTATCATTATTGGTACTTCTTCCAATTATACTTTGTTTTATTATTTTTCCTATCTTCCTTCAGTTGTTCTTAATATTCATATTGAATTGGATATTTTATTTATCTGAATCTCTCATATTATTTACTTTTATTTTGTGTACATACTCTTTCGCTTTTTCATTATTCATACATAATTAACATATTATATTCATTTATAATTCATTAATATACCTTCATATTATTTATTAATATACCTTCATATTGTTTATCCATATACCTTTATCATCATCATCATCATATGTATTATAATATACTTCTCTAGTATTATTATTATTATCATTTCCACTTTCATTTCTCACATACATTCATTTTATACATAAAATATTTTTATCTTCATTTCTTTTTATTTTTCTTCAAAATTCACATCATTTATTATCCATTTCTATATTTTTCCTTCTTTATAATCTATATTGTTTTTTAACTTTACTTTATCGAACTAACCTGTACCAATAAATGTTGTTATCAACTTTTCTGTTTTTCAGTATTATGATTGTTATTCAATATCTTTTCTTTCTTGGAATATTTATGCTTTGTTCTGTTTCCTACAATATTCTCTCTCATTGATTTATTTTTTTCTTTACGTTTGTTTTTCATCTTATTTCATTTTATTCAAGTGTTTCTGAAATCATTCCTATCTATCAAACAATTTTTTTAACTTTTTTCCATTTTCTTATTCCTCAACTTGCCTATCAAATTTGTTAACCTACAATTTATTAATTCCTAAATTTCCATTTTTATTATTTGTCTCTCCTTCTTTTTGTACATATTTTTAAGAATCTTATTTCATTTTCTATCTTTTTTATTATTTCATTATTTGTTTTACTTTCCTCCTTTTCAAAAATTCTATTCACCCTGTATATATATTTCATATGCTTTATTATTTTATTTTATTTATGTTCCCTTTTTGCAATTCAAAATTCATTTTCGCTATTATTATGTCATATATTTTCATTATCTTCACTTTATTATTTATTTTACCTTTTTGCAACAAAGCTTTTTTATTATGCATATCCATTTTGTCAATAAGTTCATTATTTTTGAGATCGAAATTCATTTTTATATTTTGTATCTGTTTATCTACTTTTTCTAATAAATTATTGCTATCATCTGTTTTTTGTATAACTATCCCTTGACTTTTATTTTTCTCACTACTTGTTTCTAATGGTTCACATATCCCTTCCCTATTTTTTTTTCCATTTCATTTTTCATATTTCCTGAATTTTCTTTCATTTCTTTTATTTCATCTTTTATACTTCCTATGTTTTCATTCATTCTCAGTGACTTTTCATTCATATCATTTTTCAATCTACTTTCCATACCTGCTATATTTTCTAAAATTTTTTCTAACATTTTATTACTTTCCATTCCTGTACTTTCACTTTTTATTTCTCTCTCTCTCACATTACTACTCTCACCTTCTTCCAGATCACCCCTATCTCTACCTTCTGCACCTTCTTCCAAGCCAACTTCCTAACCATCTCTCAAATCCATTTTTTATTCAAAAATATTTAGCCTTACTTCGAAATACCAATTGCTAATGTTCACCCAGTGTTATTGAGAAAGAATATTTTTCCTTTACTTGCCCTTACTCTTCCTAGAAATATTATATTTCCTTTTCTTGCCTTTTTCGCCTTTTTCTCAATAAATATTATGAAATGATATATTGCCTTCACTTGCCACTACGTTGGGACGCCATTTGTTATGGTTTGGAAATTTGGAAATATATATATTTTATTATTGTTATAATTAATATATTTTTGCACCGCGTTGGGCGACAATTGATATGTTATGATGAATTTTTTTAAAATATAAATATTGTAATATTTTTGCCCCACGTTTTGGGTGCCATTCGATATGGTTTGATATTTTGTAAAATCTATAAATTGTTAACTTAAAATGAAGATAGCTAATTATTTTTGGTATTCTTTGAGAGCCAAATTTATATGATATAAATAGATATTTCTGACCCTGTAATAATAATTGTCAGCGAACGTCACTGTTTTCTCGTCACGCTACCAACAATTATTATTTTCTACGCCACAGCTAACAACAGTCGGTACGCCCTTGTCTCATATAGTCGGTTCAAAAGGAATTTGGCCACTGGTGGCTAACTTCAGTTTACTGAATGATCTTAGTTATGTTAGTTGATCATTGTGAGAAAATAAACAAACCAAATATCAAAAACAATTATCTCCTTTATTCAGGAAGACTTAAAAATACCTGGCCTACGAGAAATAACTTATGCTAGAGTGAATCAAACAATTATTCACGGATACTCATAAAATGCATATCATGGATAGATAAACAGAACCTCACTTTCTCTGTGAGAGTAATTTTCTGTTATTGTTCATAAGAAGGTGACATAGAGTTCATCGATTGTGAAAAATGTTATTTGTTAAATAGTTCAGGACCGGGAAAGCACTTTTAAAGGTTTTATACCTGGTTGGAACTGTTGGTGTTCACAACTATACCATAAAAACAGGAAGTCTCCTCTCTCCAGCCTTCGTTAGGACTGCAAAAACCATGTGTCAGGAACGTATCGATGCGGGAGTCAGCTTTTGGAATCGTGGATATATGATATCATTGAGGTAATCTTGTTTTGTTGAGCAAATGATGGAATTATACCATTTTTCTTTTAGTGAAATTTTGTGCGTGCTTCCGCTTTGGAAAATATTTTCGATCTCTCTCGAAGCTTTGTTTTTTCGTCGCTTCGCAACATCTTGCCCTTGTTGTTATTCCATTTGAAATTTCGAATTCGCGCACCAAATTGTCACTTTGCACTGTTTATATTAATGTTGCACAATTTATACACACAATTAAATTCCCATTCTTATCATTAATTACAAGTTTGAATCATAATTGCTTATGATACCTTCTCTTTGCCATTCTCTCATAATTTCCAACTTTTCATTTCATCATCTCTTCTCTGATTGGCTATCTTTCATAAAGACGTTTGCTGTTCTCTCATTGGCTAACTTTTAGTTTGCTACAATTTCATGTACAGAGTGTTTCAAGTTTTTAAATGTATTGATTACTTTTTATTCATGATAATTTTGTAAATCTTGACTTTTAATTGTCTTTTGAGCAATTATGGGTTATGATAATTTTGATAGTGTATATAATTGACTGTTTTATAGTACTTTGACATTTTTATCTATCCATATCATACCTAGGCTCATAAAATACATTGAATTTTAGGAGCTATTTACAACAAACTCTTGAAATTGATAATTATTTATTATTTATTCTTTTTGTGGCTTTTTTGTCTTTTAAAATTTACAACTGGCATAACATAACATAACAATATATATATATATATATATATATATATATATATATATATATTGAACTTGATATTTTTCATATTGGCTATATTTTGATTATTGGTGATTGAAAGGACTTTCTGAGTTATATTTCATATGAAAATTTAAAAAAAACATAAGTAAATTATCTGAGAGGTTATGAACTTGAATATGAGCTTGAAAGTAGAAACGTTGAGCCAACAGATAATGTTGATTTACGAAGAAAACTATTAAGAGGACTTTTGAGTCAAAAAAGTTTGAATCGTAACTTTTTTGAGGGTTTTATTAGTTGTTATACACATGAGGAAGATGTATCTGAAATTAAAGAAACGTTGAACAGCTTAAAAGCAAACATTGATATAGATAGGCATATTAGTGAACATATAGTAGTATAAACAATCAAATTCTAGATTTGGTCATATTTCTAGTAGAATCAACAAATAAGTGGTAGA
The DNA here is from genome assembly GCA_018342105.1 of Gonioctena quinquepunctata. Lineage (NCBI taxonomy): Eukaryota > Metazoa > Arthropoda > Insecta > Coleoptera > Chrysomelidae > Gonioctena > Gonioctena quinquepunctata. The sequence continues at coordinate 34,311 of JAFIRS010003144.1, read as the reverse complement.
TAACGATATTGAGAAAATAGCAAAAAGCTTCTACGCTTAGAAATGATAGAATTTGAGGAAGATAAAACCTCTGGAGTTTCATTTGCTCAGAAGTTCACTTCAATCAGTTCGAATCAACAGTTTCCTGAACTTAATTTTATAAAACCATTTCTTCCTTATAAGTGGAATACAGGATGTCCTTTTTTCCTTTCACGAATGTATAGATGGGGTCAATATATCACCAGTACTTCATATAACTTTTGTTCCTAAATGCCTTCGTTACCAAGTTACGGGCCCTCAAAGTAACAAAATGAAAAATGTTTTTTTTTATAACTTTCAAAGTGAATATTTAAAATTATCTAAATTATGGTGATTGACTGAACAAATGAATTACTTTGATGGGCTTTCATGCACGAGTCAGTTGTTTTGCTACAAAGTCAGGAACGAACTACCCTCGATGTCCACACCCCACAACTTCGAAATGACTGGGATTTGTCAATATGTTTTACCAAAACAAGGTTACCTGGACAATTTCCTGAATAAAAGTATTCGTGTGGAAAATCGATCGGAGCAACGATTTTTGATAAAAATTCATTTTTTTTCGACGACATCCAACCTGAGATGTCCACCATGATTCGAAAATATCAATTTGTAATGAAAATTGAAATGATAGGTACAATGTTCATAACGAATTTTCATCATGCAAACACGTTTACCTCACAAAACTCATGTTGTAAATAATCAAGCCTCAAGAGCAAACAGAAATACAAAATCCGCTACAAAAACTGCTCGATATGACCCCCGTCTCTCTCAATACATTTTCTTAGTCGGCGCATTCGAAATAGCATGCCAGGGTCGTTTCGTATGGCTTCACAATGTAATCTAATTCTATTCAACAAGGCATCTCCGGTGTGAATAGGTGTAGCGTGAACAAGGCTTTTTAGATGCCCCCACAGAAAGAAATCCAATGGATTTGAATCCGGAGACCGCGGTGGCCATGAATATGGCCCACCTCTACCAATCCATCTATTGGGGAAAATCTGGTTCAGATGGTCCCACACAATCAAACTAAAATGGGGAGGAGCGCCATCATGCATAAACCACATATCTCTTCGGGTTTGCAATGGAACATTTCCAAAAAGTCCATTCAAATCGTTCTGAATGAACTTCAAATAACGTTCTCCATTCAATCGGTCATGTAGAACGAATGGTCCTATAAGATGGTTTCCTATGATACTAGCCCAAACATTCACGTTGCATTTCCGTTGGTGTTTGTTTGCAATATCCCATGGGGGTTTTTTTCGGCCCATATGTGGGGATTATGAGAGTTGATTACTCCATCTCTACTGAAACCTGCTTCATCAGTGCATAAAACTCGAGTAATAGAAGTTATATCCTCTCTTTGCTTATCCAGGAACCAATTGGCATATTCCAGTCGTGCTGAAAAATCTTCAGGTGTACCTTCTGGATGTGATATGGGTAGAGCAGTTGTTCCCTGATTAATCTATGAATAGTGGACTTGGATGTATGGAACTGTTCTGATAGGTTACTGATGCTCATCGAAGGATCATCAGCGACAACTCCCAAAATATTTTTTTCCAATAAAACGGTACGCACAGCCGTATGAGCGTCCTCACCACCTCGTTTCGGCAAAACAGAACCCACAATGGTATCGAAATAGAACAACAGGCACCAATTAATTATCCTTTAGACATACCTGTCTCCCTCAAGCTGCGATTGACACGCTCGAACGTTTCTCTCCGGTAACGTTCGATTGGGAAAATGCTCGGCATACAGACGACGGGCTTCTGCCGCATTTCTAAATGCTCGTCCATACAATGCATGCATTAGTTATGTTTTCCGATGTGCGTTTTTTCGGCTGAAATTATCTTCGGGTTGAAGATTTTCTCCCATGAACTTATATTTATCAGTGAAACTCCTTAACATTTAAGCTGTGAATACGAATTTGCAACATCCAAATGTTGAGTTTCTTTGATCGACTTTCCACACGAGTACATTTATTCAGAAAATTGTCTACGTAACCTTATTTTTCGAAAACTATTGAAACATTTTCTGTCATTTCAAAGTTTTGGGGTGTGGACCATCGGGGATAGTCCGTTCCTGATTTCGTAGCAAAACAACTGACTTCTGCATGAAAGTTAATCGAAGCAATTCCTTCGTTTAGTCAATCACCAAAATTTAAATAATTTTGAATATTCACTTTGAAAGTTATCAAAGAAAAACCTTTTTCATTTTGTAACTTTGAGGGCCCGTAACTTGGCAACGAAGGCTTTTAGGAACAAAATTTATAGGAAGTACTGGTGATATTTTGACCCCATCTATACATTTCCTGGAGGAAAAGAGGAAGTCCAGGGACACCCTGTATTTATTTTAGTGGCGATTCTAATGAAGTATTATTGGTATCTTTTTTGGAAGAAGTTGATGCTTTCAGTTTTACACGTAATGTATCGAAGAATAATTCATTCCTATCTGCTGGAGATCCATTTAAAGATCAAGCATGGATTTGGTATGACAAATATAGGACATATTTCAGAAATTGGGATGAATTAGTTCAAGAGCTCAAAGATGATTTTTTGTCATATTTTCATGATGAAGACTTGAGAAGGGAAATTAGTTCTTAAAAATTCAAAAAAAAAAACAGTGAAAAGGAGATGGTGAATATCATACCAAGGAATTCATTACCTCATTTCATTTCTCATTTATATTTGTGTGATAGTAGTAATATAACTGAGCTGAACAATTTGTGCAAAAAAGTAAAGGAGTCTCGTGAACGGTCAAAAAGATATAAGCCACCTGCACCGAGGAGATCAGGTTCATGAGAGGCTGATTTGAGTTATTCACCTCTTCAGGAGTCTCAGAATTTTTCTTTCGAAAGAAATTGTGATTCAAGCATAGAGGTATCTGCTTTAAACTCAATTCATTGTGGAAATTGCAAAATAAATCTCATAGGGGTTGTAGCTCTCAGAAATTTATATTTTGTTATGGTTGTGGAAATGAAGGTGTAACGGAAACTAAGTGTTACAAATGTAAGCATGAGCACAAACAGTGGTACAGCAAGTCTAGATGCTGCGACCACAGTTTTGATAGATCCAAGTACGAACACAAATGTCAATCAAAAGTCGAAATAGTAAATTCTTATGACTGGCAAAAATGGCTGGTACTCGTAGAGAACTTACTCCCCAATGAATCAGTTTCCAGTCAATCACCTTCGGAAGTATCTGCTGAATTGCCTTTGAAGTTACCTCCTAATTCATCTGCTGAAGTATATCATGCCTTACCTTCAGATTCACTCGTTAGTGAAAAAAAAGTAGTTTGAACATACTTTCTCTTAACCCTATTTTTGAAAGAAAGTCGAATGACAATCGTCCCTATCTTGGAGTTCAAATTTATGTCGATGAAATTTTATTTTTTGTTGATTCTGGAAGTTGCTGCTCAATATTGGGTTCGAATAGACCTTCTCTGTTGCAAAATTGGAACCTCGATAGGAAAAATTATGACATTGTGCAAATGACTACAGCAGATGGTGTACGACAGGGATATCTGGGATACGTAGTGTTACCTATTTCTCTCCTAGGTCAAATGGAAAAGATGAAAGTCGTCTTGGTAATTCCATCTCCCAAACACACTAATCCTGGCTGCTGATTTTCTTAGCAAATTTCAGGTCAAGGCAGATTTTTTCAATGTATCGTTTGATTTGCGACAAAGTGACACATGTGTGGTGAATACAGTACGGTCAAGTGAAGATCTTACTGCAGCACAGCAGAATAGGCCGAAGACAGGAGTTGTTTTTTTTTTAAGAAACTCCACCAGCTGATAGGATGGGTAGAACTGATTCACTTACAGCAAAACATTGACAGAGGTTCGGCTGCGTCGATTCGACAGCGACAATTTTCTTTGTCTCATGCGATACAGAAGCATCTCAACGAAAAATTGCTGAGTATGGAAATGATTCAACCTTCACAGTTTTTGTGTAATCTTGTTTGGTTAGTGGAAGAGCACTCTGGTGATCTGAAGGATGTCTCAGATTCCAGAAATTTGTGATGGCTTTTTTCTTGTGCTGTGCAGTTGACGGCTAAAGACTATATCTGTAGGGGCGCAACCATCCTGGCGGTGAAATTCTGACCAAATGGCATTGTCATCTTTTTTAGGATTCTATTTTTCTGGCTTAGAGTATTTAAGGATCTAATTTTCCCCAACTTAAGTATTTCAGGAGTCCGTTTCTCCTGGATTAGATTCTTATGGATTGATTATCTCATAAAATCATTGAGGTGTGTGAAATTTTCCTGCAAAAATTACTGAGGTTTTGGAATTATCCTGAAAAAATTACCGAAATTCTGAAATTTTCCTGAAAAAATTACTGAACTTTGTTTTATTCAATGATTTGACTTTCAAGTTGTAACGTCAACTTTAAGGTTACTTGAAAATTTATATCTTCGCGAAATTTGGGCAGTTGATGACCCAATATTATCTCTGTACAGTATATTTCCGTATAATGGAAAATTAGTTTCTGGGGATCAAGGATTATTGGTTTATTTTTCTAGCTGCGCAGTAGACGGCTTGAGACTATCTCTGTAGTGGCATGTACCATCCTGACGGTGAAATTCCGATCAATTGGCCACTTTGTCTATTGAATTTTTTTTTTCTTTGGAAGTTTATTTTTGGATATCTTAATGGTAGAACAAAGTTTTGTGGAATTAAGTGGAACGCAAATTTTATGGCCAATGTTTTCCATGTATAATTTAATATTCGGCGTGAGTATGAGTTCGGAAAGTAGTTGTTTCATGACCAATATAGCCTTAAAATTTTGAAAAATACAATTTTGGGACTGATCGTAAATGGTAACTTTGGTATGAAAAATTATCTTTGAATTCTGGCCGAGTTTTGGGGGAGTTAACTGAGTGTCTTCAAAAACCTTCAGTACCTTGATACTGTTAGCAGAACTCCACTACTAAGTATTTTCAAATAATTTGGCAAAAATATAAGAGGTTGATTGAAGCTTTTGGTTTGGCAAAACATTTTTTGCGAATTAAGTTGAGGTCCTCTGTTGATGTGATGGTTGGAGCGGTTCATTCAACTTTAATCCTTTTGGTATTCAGTGTACTTTTGAATTCATATACTAACTAACTAACTTAAACTCTGCGGATAATTTTACTTTACATAGCTATTCTGAGATATGTGTTTATTTTGTTGAAAAACTCAGTTTACTTTTGACATGTGTTTATATTTTGATCAATGAATACGTGCATGTTATCTTTTCAGAGTTCATCGTATTGTGTAGGCATTCATATTGGTTATTAATGTACATATGTAGTACCTTTTCATGAGTTGAGAGCTTAATTTTCTTGAATGTATGCATATCTCTTGGCTACTGGATGTAGGCGTATTATCTTTCCATTGGTATAAATACTCGAATTGACTCGTATGATTACATTAATTCTGGTCATGACCATGCATATATAGTATCTTTGGCGAGTTTGAAATGTTGAAGTACCTTGTACACATGTACTTATGCAAGGTAGTTTTGACCTGTTCATTTTTGTGGGTTAGATAACTCAAAGTTAATTTTTTTGGTGTGCATATATCTTTGTCATGGTGAAGCATGTGTTGATATTCGGTGTGTTTGAATACTTAAATTACGTTATGCATATGCATTAACCTTGTCATCGGTATACGTACATATTACGTTTTTGGGAGTTCGAAAGCTCGTATTGGGTTGTATGTGTTCATCTAAGTTATTGGGTACTTTGAACGTTCTAGTTAAATTAGTGTCAATTTTTTTATGCTCCAGAAGAATCAGGTTCATTTTCTAGACCCAGTGAAAATTTTGGATTTAGGTATACAAAACCTCAATTTTTTTTGCTATGAACCCTTTGAAAAGGTTCATTTCTGAGCACTTATAACTTTCATACCATCACTAACAAGAAGTTAAGTTTCGGTGTGGTAGATACTATAACTTGGAAATTGTATTAATTTCAATTTTTACCATCACTCGTTTAGTCTGCCACAGTTGAAGTTCGAATTGGTATTTACCGAAATTTTTTATTTGAACCTTTTCAAATTTTCTTTTTCCTCTTCTTATTTAGGTTGTCATGAGTTCAACAAGTAGGAGCTTCAGCTTGTTATTATTGAAACTTACATATTTTTTTCTCCGAATTATTAGTTGCTTCCCCTCATTCAGCCTGTCAGTAATACAGGGGCGATAGAAAGTATAAGCTTAGTAAATGCTATGTATGATTCACAACAATGATTTTTATCATTGTAAATGCTATAATTTGCATTTATGATTCTTATCGAAGTCCGGTCCTGCATAGAACCGGAGACGCTGTGCTTCATATCGCTCCGCAAATAATTGCGAATTTCCAAGTGTTTTCAAACTCCGAAGTCGCCTTGTGCCCCGAAGAGTGGAGAAGCAACCGTAAGAACCCACCCCACCGAAGATCCCATATGAAACCAAATTCTCAGTAGAATTGGACGAGGCCTCTGAAAAAGGTATCCTGGCAAGCAAGGAAGCTGTGCTGGCAGGGATTGGTTCTCTCCCGAGGGCCGATCTCCTGGAAGTGCTGAGCACCCTACTCGCCTCGTTGGGAGATGATCTTTCAAAAATTCCTGCAGTAAGTGCATTGATAAGTTCTTAATCGACTGATTCCGATGCCCAAAATGGACGTGCTCCTGCGAAGAGACATAAAAAGGAGACATTCCCGGAACTTCCAGTGCCTAAAGATAATTCAAATCCCTCATTACCTACTCATGCTTTCCGTAGAAGTAATAGAAATGTCATATACAATAGCCCTGTTGGAAAAAATGCGAATTATGTTGTAACTTCCAATAAGTATGATCACTTGTCAAATCTGACGGACGGTGACATGCACGTTCCCACGTTTGAAATGTCTACAAATCCAGGGTCGGAATCAGCCAATATGAGTTCAACCGAATCCTTCACGAAAAATTCAAAATCCACCGTAAACACCAATAATGATAATAATATTATTCAAAATTCCACTAATGACGACATAAACATGGACCAAACTAACGAGACTCCTGTACTACCCACGGAACAGACTCCACAGACAATAAAACGTCAGAACGTACCCCCTATCACTGTTAGGGACAAAAATATGTGGACCACGGTGGTTTCATTGTTCAAATCAAACAACATTGAACCAACCAAACCTGCTGAGAATGTCTATGAAGGCATAAAAAATTTTCCCGACTCCCCTGATGACTTCAGGAAAATTAGTAGCATTTTTAAGGATCAGAAAATTCCCTTCCACACATATAGTCTCCCCGAGGAGAAAAAATTGCGAGTTGTTCTCCGAGGTGTCCCAGAATTTATTTCCTGTGATGACATCAAAAACGAGCTAACTGAGAGGGGGTTCGTCCCGGAATCAGTGGCGCGCATGCACAAAAATGATGCCAAAAAGACTCCAATTCCACTAGTTTTAATTCTCCTGAATAAAGACCAGAAATAAATTTTCAAAATTACAGATTTACTGAATGTCCAAATTACGGCTGAACCACAGAGGCCCAGAGCCTCTGTGGGCCAATGTCACAGATGTCAGCGGTTTGGCCACTGCCAGCTGAATTGCTGCGCCACCCCCGCCTGCGTCAAGTGTGGGGATGCCCATATCACTCGTGAATGTCCAAAGCCTAGGGAAGAAAAAGCTAGGTGTGCGAACTGCAGTGGGGATCATACTGCAAACTATCGTGGATGTCCCAAATGTCCACGCATAAGGCGCAGGTGGACCCGCTTCAGTATCGCAAAATCGACGATATTTTCCCGAAAACAGGACACGGGTGGGGTGTCGTATGCGGCGGCAGCCCGGGACGCTTCCCCTCCTCAGCCAGCTCAAATTTGAACGCCTAAAGACATCCTTAGCACTTTAGACCAAATGAGGATGTTGTTTGCGCAGTTCGCTGAAGCTGCTGCCAAGTTCTCAACAGGTTTAAATCCCAATTAATGGGTGAACAACAGCTTTCGAATTTCATCAAAGCGGTGAGTTGGATCTGTAATGGACTTCTCCAGAATAGACTTGAGTTTCAAGAGTTTCTTGTAGAGAATAACATTGATGTTGCTTTTCTGCAGGAGACTCATCTTAATGGAGAACCTGTTAGATTTCCTAACTACAAAGTGCTCAGAAATGACCGGATTGGACGTCCGGGTGGCGGTGTTGCCATTTTGGTCAAGCGTTGTCACTCGCATGTTCAGTTTGGCATTTCCAATTATGATACCCATGGTATTGAAGCTGTGGGTATAATTTTCAACACGAGGAGTGGTCCTTTGCGTTTAATCAGTGCTTACAACCCTCCGCGGAATCAAATACTTCCTGAGGCACTTGATGTGCTCCTGATGGAAACAGACCAACCTGTTTTGGTCATGGGTGATCTGAATGCTAAGCACGTGCAATGGAGTCGTGTAACCAACGTCAATGGCAGACGTTTGAGGCAACACAGTGACAGGTATGAATACCAAGTGTTGGCTCCAGATGAGCCGACACACTTTGGTCCATACCCCACGGCGAACTGTGATGACACTGCCGAGTTGGGCTCTGATCACAATCCGGTGATTTTATCACTGGGAGGTGATCCACCGCCCCAGACGGATCGCATGTGTACCAAGGTGAACTGGGAGAGATTCCGTTCGCTTCTGGAGATAGGTTACTGCGCTCCTGAGAGAATAGATTCTCCACTCGAGTTGGATGAGGCCGTAGCGCGCTACGAACTCACCATCAAAAATGCTTCAGAGGATTCCTCCCACAAGGAACCGGCTCCTAGATTCCATGACGAATTCCCGTTGAGGATTAAAAATCGTTGTTATTTGGTAATAATAAGTTATGATATTTTTCGCTGTGAGATGACAAGATTTGAAGTTTCTGTTTTATATTAGATTTCACAATTTTTTGCATTTATGATTACTAACATATATCGGAAATCGAAATTCTTAGTTCATTTTAGAAAGAAAACACTTTTTCAAAGAAACACATGTATATGACTTGAAAACATTGTCTAGCCAGCAGTGGGGGGACAACTATCTTGCAAATAGCCCTTCGAATAGGCATATGCGTTGTGAAAATGCGAAAAGTAAAATTGCCAGTTTGAGAATACGAAAGATATGGTCTAGTAGTGGTTCCAAATGGTGATTTTACACATTTCCGTTTATTTTCTCAGAATGGTTTTTTCGAATTATGGAGTGATGATGTGTTCAATGCATAGAATATAATGAAAGATGATTAAATATATAATGAAAAGTAGATGAAAAGTACCTTGATGAACTGACATACGCTTCATATAAGCCTTATTGTTGATTTTTGCATTTAAATAGTGTGTTTCGAGTTAATGAGTCGAGAAGACATGAACTGAAGGGAGCCTTGGAAGATGTGTTGAAAAAATAACATGAAAGCCCACCTTTAAGAATTTGAGGATACCTCGTGGAATAGCGAAAAGTGATCGTATGTGTACATGAACTGGAGGGAGGCTTGGAAGATGTGTTGAAAAAATGACATGAAAGCGTACCTTTAAGAATTTGAGGATAACTCGTGGAATAGCGAGAAGTGATCATATGTACATGAACTGAAGGAGAGCTTGGGAGATGTGTCGGGAGAATGACATGAAAGCTTGCCTTTAGGCAGATATTTTTGTATATTTTTGCAATGAGAAAGGTGATTGTCGTGTATTATAATGTCAAGTTCATCCAGTTTTGAATATCAACTGTAGAATCGTGCTTGTGGAAACAGAACATTGAACACGCCACATCTATATGAGTAAATTTTTTGAAGAATTTTCAATATGGAATACAAATATAGTAGTAGAATATGCTTTAATAATATTTCCAAATACGGATAAATAATATTTCAAACCTCATTGTGGTAATTCGAGCTAGTATTCGTTTTTTTCCCAAATTTTCAAATATGTTTCTAATTTTAATAAAATTTTGTTGATAGCCAGATGATGAATGAATTCTAGTTTGAATATTTTTTTAGGATTTGTTTCAGTATAAGTGCATTAAGGGAAATTTCTTGGTGGATTTTTGTAATTTTTCAATTCATTGAAGATTACTGGATAGTTTCAATTTTGGGTTGATAAGTTGGCGATTATTCTTTGCATGAAAGCTATTGAAATATTTTTATTCAGCTCATGTAAAAGTAAGAAGAATTTTGAAAAACATTTTTTGAGATTTTTTAATATTTTAAGATTATACAATAGAGGAATTCTAGTAAGTTAGGTATTGAACATTATAATTTAAATATCTTTTGATTTCAGTAGGTACTTGATTGGGAGTTTTCCCTCATTTCAAAATGATTTGATAAATCATCTTTATGGTTTCACTTTTCTGGAAGTTTTGTCAGGAAGAAATAAAATAAAAATAAATAAACAGTATGACATACTTGTTGATATATTTTCTCTAAGCAGTTATTAGTGTAAAAGATACGAACAATAATTTTTGAAAACCTTTTATTGGTGGTGTTTAATTTGTTATGATTTCACAATAGGACAATTGATGTTTTTATTCAACTGCGAATAAGGAGTCAAATAACTTTTTGTTATAATAAATTCTTTAGAATTCGTTCCGGAATAATGGCATAAATCTGATAGGCCCCATTCCGAAAGAAGATTATTTTATACTAATATCACGAAAAATACTGTGAAAAAATGTTATTAATTTTTTTTCAATTTTTCAAATGAGGAAAGGACATACCTAATTTTAAAGATTGAATGTTCATTACGGGACAGACTCATAAAAATAATGGATAATGGTGTTTACATTTTCGTTCGGGAATAGAAATGAAAACATTTGTTCGAAATTAGTGCTGAGTTTATTGGAATTGAAGTAATTAGAATATGATGACAATAATTTTAAACTTGCACATTCCAGGACAAAGCGTGAAGTGCACGCTACGTGAGATAAACGAGGAGAAACTTGACGATTTTTCCTGGGTATTTATAGGGTCATGTCTTTACGTTTAATAATGTTTTTTTTTCTTTTTTATATAGAAGGAATTACGGGAACACTTATCTTGCCAGGACCAGCATCCAAGGAACATATATATGTGTATATATGGGTATGTGTGTATATATATATATGTATGTATGTATATATGTGTATATATGTGTATATATGTGTATATATATATATGTATATATGTGTATATATGTGTGTGTATATATGTGTGTGTATATAAATATATATACAGATAGGAGAACAGCAAGTATAATATAAAGAAGGGAATAGAGTAATGTAGAATGAAACAGTGGAATGCGTGGAGGATATATATGGAAATGAAAGGGTGTGAATTTCATGTTATGAAATATATTATCAAAAATGTTTTTTTTTTTTTTGTTTTTGTTTTGTTTTGTGTGGTTTTCAGACAAGTAAGGGAGAGGGTAGTCCTTTTCAAAAAATGGAATCAAAAATACCTTGGTGCGAATAAATGGTCTAAATGAGGAGGGGAATGTGGGAGAATGCTGACAAGGCTGAACATTTACCTCCATCAAAGTATTCTCGGGAGAAATCGAGGGGGATATGGAAAAAGACTTCGAGTTGGAGTTGAATATCCGCCTTGATAAATTTTTATTTCGTTTGGATGTCAAGAAAGGATGTCAGTCCAAATGAATTAGGGTGAATGTGAGATTGGATGACCATAGAATGCAGAGAACGAAGGTATTTTTGAACCACACACGCTCAAAGCCATTGAGAAAATTGTTGTTCATTGGTATGAGTAATTAAAAAACACTCCCCTCGAAAATAATTCATTCTTTAGATGAGGGTTCCCTTCCTACTGATATAATTTCCTTTTTCTGGTGAAAGAATTATTTGAGATAGTAATTCCTACTGTATGACAATCCGAATTTTTTATCAATAAGAAAATGTTGATGAATTAATAATATTATTACAAATTATAATTTATTTTTTTTTAAATATTAATTTGTGAAAAATGTTGAAAAAATTGACTTTGGTACAAAGGATACCGAAATATTTTGTGAGATAAGGTTCAATTTGAACAAGTATTTGAATATGCAGAAAGATAATCAATAATATAGATATTTGCAACAAATATTAGTAGGTTTTTTTTATTTTTTGGTAGATTAAAAATTATTGTTGTTGACACTCTGAAATAATTATTATATTTAACTAGTTTTTTCTTTTTTCGGTAATGGTACACACACAATCCAGGAAGATACCGCCCAGAACCACAAGAATCCAATGGAGAGGTCTCAGCCTGGCTTCAGGAGTACACAACCCGAACTCCAACAAGGGAATGCTCAACGAAGTCACGTAGAGTAGGAAGTCGAAGCGCAGTACCATGAACCACAGAGGCTTCACAAAAGGTATAAAGCACTGGACGAACTGAGTACTCTGGTTGCTTTCACCTGTAAAGAGTGAAGTTCATGGAAAAATTACCCAAACCAAAGAAGATAACTTACCGGAAGATATGCTGGGCCATGTGCAGATATAGTTCCCCATCCAGGAAATCGCTGATCTTGCACTATCAAACAACTGCGTCGGAACTACAAAGCACTCAGTTTGTAATCCGAAAAATACAATGGAAGCACAAACCGCACAACACAGCACGATATTGGGGGGCTGCTAACGTGTAAGGCCCCAAATGAAACAGCGAGCCGAGCGAACATAATATTGGGTTCGGGGGACACGAGACACGATTACAATTCTTCTTCCCCTCGACTCGACGAGCATCACGCAAAACAGAGGGCGCCACCAGTACGTCGACGAGGATTGTCCAAAAACGCAGTACCGTCAACAACCGCCACAGTCGCCACCGTCGGCGGAGAGTTGCAACCATAGATGCGACAACATGGTAGCAGTGCCGACGTTCAATCGGGGCCACTCCAGGCGGACGGCAGGAAGAGCCAGCCTGAGAACTCGCAACTACAGGTCCGGGCCACAGCCATGGTGTGTGTACCAGAGATTTTTTGGTTTTTGTTTTTTATTATTAATGATTGTATTGTTTTTTATTATTGATGATTGGTTAGGGTATTTGTATTGTATAGTTTTGTTATATATTTTTGCATTCAGGTGGAATTTTTAAAGCTGGGGTCCAGCTTTTTTAGAGGGGAGGCATATGTCACAAGTTGGGGAAAATCATTTTTTACTTTCCCAAATTTCCAGTTCATTATTCAAAATTAATAAATCATATCACCTTTCCATAACATCCAAATCAAAACATTCAATAACAAAAACTAGGCCGACAATCCAAAACATTTGTGGGCAGTTTTAGCGACCTAGAAATTCCAAATTAAAATATAACAAAGCAGAATTGCTGAATTGCTAACCTCGATCCAGTTGATGAATAAAAACAATTAGGTTTCGAGGTAAGCAGGAAAAGATAGGGGAGTGAGTAGTTGTCAGGTCTTGGTGTGTGACACAAGTCAATGGGCAGTGACGTGCCTCCTGAAGAAAGAGCTGGAAGTATAGAAATGTAGTTTCGATTCTTGAGCTGCCGTTCGGGCAGCGTTGTATATATAGTCATTATGTGTAAGTATAGTTTTGTATATATTTATGATTGTAATAAATATTGTATGTTTGTTTTTGGATTCTGAGTTCATAATCTGGTTATCACAAAATACCTCTGAGCTACCAACCCCCTTTAAGGCCCTTATGGCCAGAGACTTATGACAATATCGAGTAAATTTGTGTTGTTAAAATTCTAAACTGTTTCTTCCAGCAATTTGTCGACCTAAACACGCTTTACCTTCAGTGTCGCGTTTTTAATAGTTGACAGGTTTTCTCGTTCAATTGCTAGTCAACAGTTTCTCATTAAACAACCCAAATTAGCCCGATAGAATATAAACCTCTCGTGATGATACTATTGGTTATATTATATCAAATTAAATGTAAACCATCAAATGAACTTTGGCCTACAAAAAATCATAAGAAATTATGCCCAAAAAGGAATCATCATCTTAACAGTTGTAAGTTTTTATAAATAAAGAAATCTATTTGGTGCTCATCTCCGTACTATCCATACGAATTCTATTTCCGATCATAGTGTTCCAGAAATTTCATTTACATAAAAAAATCTGTCATTTGATAAACCATGTTGATTTTCATTTGAATAATCGATCTATTGGAAAACAATTTCGTCTGACCCATTGAGAAGGTAGATATTTATTTGCTTTTATTTGCTATTATTTTAATTGATGGTTTATGTCACTTCTCGTATCTTGTTATATTTTATTATACATGATGTGACCATTTGGTAATAGCTGTTTGTTGTTTTAACCATATTTTTGTTTCCTTGTGTGTTAACTTATAACAATCATGTTGTTATTAACATGAGATATTGAACATTTCATGTATTTTCAGCCTTGATGAAGACGCCAAATAAACGTCGAAACGACGGCAATTTGATATTCAGACTACTCATTGTGTCCTATTCCCGCTATCTCGAAACCCAATTCTAAGTGAAGGACACTAACACTACAAAAATATAAAAGAAACAAAAATATATTCCACGTATAACCACTTAACGATAATATCTGACTTGTATTCGCATAGATATCCTACCGCTCATGTATCATTTTGAATTTCCCGCAAGCAAAACAGCAGTTTGCATGGTTTTGTACACCTTCGGAATCGTATGAGCAAGGGCTAGATGCTTGTCACACATATAATAGAAACAGACAGATAGAGAGATAGAAAGTCGCATGGAGGGGTCATAATTCTCTTTTCTTACGTGATGATTTTCACCAGTCAACACCTACCGCAAGCCGCGTGAAGGAACTTCGTTCCGAAAAATATCGAATCCAAGGTGGAAAAATAAACAGAACGATAAGTTTTGCTGATCTCCAAAGCGACATTTTTCGATTCATAACCACGTTTTCATAACGATAGTGGAAGGAAGATAGACTTCCAGTAAATATCACACACGTAACAAAAACACTTTATTGTGGTGATAATGAATCGAAATCGAATGAAGCGGCCAATACTTGCGTATTAAGAGTTCCGTATCCGTATTCTATTGCCATTGTGAATCAACATTAGAAATGTTCAAATCTCTACGTGGTCCGTATGTTTCATCGAATGGAATCGTAGTAAAAAAAAATAATATAAGGAGTCTACCTTACAATAGATCCATTTTTATTGCCGATTGGAATATAGAAATAATAACATTTCTTTATTCTGTTGTTTTTTTTAAAATATTTTTCATATGGGTTCAACATCATACAAGCTTCCATATGATAGCCTACAAGTCAAAATTAAAAATATTCCTTTGGTGATCTGGTAATTTTTGTACAATTATTACTAAATTTGGAATTGTGTAGGATGATTTCATCTACACAACCAGAATGATGAGCTGTGAGGGTATATTGATAATTTTATAATTTGTCATCCATCAATAAAAACCGCGAGTCAGTTATACATGGAAGGTTCGTAGGTAATTCATTTCTATACTTGGTGAAAAATTATAATAACAAATAAGGACGTCGATCAATAATTATTTAAAAATAGAGGTTCAAGTTTTCTTAGACGAAGTGAATGGAAAATTTGGAACAGCAATGCAAAGGAATGAATAAAAAAGCTAATCTGTTTCCACAAAGATTTCCTTGTACATCTAGACAACGCTGTGGTTGAACTCAAAAATACATGACTCAATATGTTTATGACAATAAAACGGAGAAACTTTTCCATCCACCCCCTGTCAGGGGAGCCACATGCACTTCATCTCTCACATAACCATATGGAAAAATAAATTATTTCAATTCTGGTGATCTATGTGGCCATGGAACTGGTCCTTCTTTTCTCAATCACCGCTTAGGGAATTTGTTGTCGGGATGGTATTGAAATGAAATTTGATAGTAAAGTGCTGCACCATTTTGCAAAAATCATATTCCCCGTTCGATATTTCCAGGTATGTGCTCTGAGAGAATAATCAAATAACAATGCAGGAATCGCAAATGGGCGTTCAACCATCCTCCAGAGAAGTGGGGCCCCAAAATTTCTGAATATACCACCCAATACATTCGTAGTCCATTTATTTCAATTATAGGTGCAAATAATCCTATGGTGAGCCTGGGGATAATAGTGGAAGTTATACCTATCAACAACCATACTCATGGAAACATTCATCGGTGTACAGAACGTCATTTGAAAAAAAATATCCAAGTGAACCTTCCTTTGACCACTTTGGCAAAATCTACTTATATTTCCTTGATTATTTCCCGATCAAGCTGAACGAGATGATAATGGAATTCTTCACTTTCCGAAACTTTTTGAATCAAGATCCGATCAAAGTCAAATTTCGCGGCTCAACCTCTCGAACTCGTTGTGGAATTGTCCATATCACATTGGAATATGAATTAATAATAATTCAAATGATGATAAGGTCAACGTATATTGTGCAAAACAAAACAATTACATACAAAAGGGAGAGGTTAATCTACGGCTGTATTTCCTTCAGTTGTATTTATAAGTGAGATCAGTTTCAGCGTGAACGACATAACAAGTTTGGTTGAAATGGTCTATCAAGCGCTTATATGCTCTCTGCCGGATCCCCTCCTCCCGGAGTTTCTCTCTTGAATAATTATATTCACCAATTAATCATTTTTTTCGCATAGCCTTGTATTTATGAATTATTTCATTCATTTCTTCATAGTAGATACTGAAAAATATTTCTTTCACCAAAATACAAAAAAGTGAGAAGAACCGACTAGCACTGATCAACTTCGGAAACAAAAAACGATTTTCCATGAATTGAACTGGATGGAAATCACAAATTACCCAAGACCTATGAAAGGTAGATACAGAGGAGCCCAATACAAATCGATGCAAAATTGAATTCAATATTTTATGTCTTACTTATTCATTCCAAACGATTTATAAAAACTGACTTCTAATTGTTTGAAAAATGTCCAATAGACAACTCAGCCATGAATATTCATCATTGAATTTGGTCATTCTTATAACATAGACTTGGAGCCCCATGCACGTACTCACTACTTTATGAATTAGAGCACTTTGGTTGCAAAACGGTTATCTTTGTGCGAAATTCAAAACGAAAGAAACATCGAATGGAATGACAAGCGATCGATTTCAGAAATAGAATAAACTTCTATGAGTCGATCAAAAATGACAAGAAAAATCTGAGAATACAAAAACTTATAGGGTATGCGACATTCCAAATTTATATAGATCCAAATTTCTGTGATCTTATCAGTCTATCAAACAGGTGGGTATTCGCCACGACATTGATAGTGGAGATGGGAGTGGTTAGTTTTCTCATAGCTATAGTATCAAGATGTTCAATGAAAGCCAGATAGATTGAAAATGTATGTCCAAATACTTGATTCTATAAAATGAAAATAATATATGAATTAATGATGGACAAATAACGATAACATTTGATTGACTAATATTTCAATCCAAATAAAGGATTATACATAAGGCACATATTTTTTTCTCAACAGATCTCAGAAGTACGAACTCAAAACCAGAATCACAGAAATCACGATTGGAATACAAAATACACACGTTAGATACGACTTCCTTGAGACAGGAATAAAACTAGTTTTGCGCGCATACAACCCGCGTCGTGAGAGCTTGAGCGTAACGCAATTGATTATGGAAAAATATACACAGCATAAATTGGTGCAAATTTGTTTGAGCAAGAAATTTCAAATATGCAAAATAAATAACTTGCGGGGTTAGCAGCTCCACACCCTGGAAGCCGGTGATAGGTTCTGGTTGGCCGGACTTGATTTTGGCCATATATGGAGAACAGATTACGACGGCCTCAGCAATCCAGAAAAGTATTGGTTCCTTTCACAACACGTTACTGGAAGTTTCAACGGAAGCCAATAAAACTATAACCCATAAACCATGAACAAAAAATGCAAGAGGAAAAAATAATTCCGTTACCAGGAACAAACGTCGACAAGTGAGGATAAAAAAAAACAGAAACCAGAAAAACGGCAGATCAATAAGCACAGTAATCGACAATGCAACGGGAAACGGGAACCGAAAAGAACTGACAAGAAAGGAAAAAAAACAGAAAAAACCCTTAATATCAAGAATATACAACAATTTTATCTTCAATCTCCAAATTCAAAATTTTATTAACAACGGTTTTTTCATCTCACTAGCGCAAGCGCAACTCGAATGCAACTTCCTTGTAGGCATATACGTTTCGGAATGTCACGAAGTTGGATATTTGGAAATTCAGTGTCAATTGATCCTCTTGCGGGACTGATCTGAATCTATCACCAACGATTCACTAACTAACCACAAAGATCCAGATCACCGCTAGGGATGCCCTCATGTTCCCTTTCGGTACATAATTATTTGGATTCGAACGTGCATCCAAATCAGGAGAAAAACAGACACTGTTAAAATTCCTCCTTATCAACGAACAATTGTTCAATTCCTGAGCTATCTCCAGACAATCGCAATACTAACAATAGTTATTTGTGCAACCAGTCGGAAAAAGCACAATTTTTCGTAATGAGCAAAAGGAAGCGAGGATTACGAAAAATAGTGTTTCACACAATATTAATTTTGATTTTGATATAAGTGATCCTTTTTTATTCAAGTTAGAAATATAAAAGATATTTATTTGAAAAATCTGAAGAACACGCTTTTAACTCACTAAAAATTCAAAAATAATAATTATATTCAAAGACGATGAATATTCAAATAACAAAAACAAATCATTTCTCAATTTAAAACTGAAAGAAAAGAATCGTCAGGCGTGGGGATTCGACCCCTCGCTAACTTTTGATATCCAGAGCTTAGATCTCGCGCGCATCAGACCGCTCCGCGCCTGTCTAACTGGACGATATCAATGAAGAATATCACCAACTTTTGATTTTCACCTTACAATACACTCTATTGGAAATGAAAAAATATCCTGAAAATATTTTTTTGATACGTCTTTTAGTTACCGAGATATTCAATTGTTTAGCAGGCGTGCGACGACGCGGAGTCATCGGCCGCTGTGACGACACTGTACAACGGTCAGTCAGCGCGTGCTCTGCTTCCGAGTTCTGTGTATGAATTTTGCGTCAAAAATTAATAAAAATGTCGAATCCAGAAACTAGAGAATCGTGTATTGTGCCGAAGTGTTTGAATAAAACTACTTATGCACCCGAAAAGTTGTTTTTTATTGTTGCTTTCGACCCTGAAAAACGGAAGAAATGGATGCAAATCATGATGTCCTGGGGTGATTCGGCATCTCACTGTACAAGTATCTCTTTTAACTGTTGCATATCCAATAGCAACGTCGCCAAAGCTGTTTCTAGCCGATCTAGAATAAAATAAACGTAAGTTCATCTGATATATAAAAAATAAAATACATATAAATGCACTTATCCATGATCACATGAAAGAGGAAATTGATATGAGAGGTTTTTCATCTTAGCTCAAGGTAGTTTCGCCACGAGACAGTTGAATTAGGAAACTATTTTCGACGGAATCAAAAGATTTCAAAAGACTTTTCGATTTGAAACGCGACAAAAATTTGTTGTTGAAAGGCCGGCACTTGCCCCCCCAATCGACTAGAGAATTTTTTCGTTATAGAAAGTCGACGACTCAAAAAATTGATGTCTCTGAAAAGCGCAGCAAAAAAAAAAATTCAGACCCGGTCCCCCCCTTACTAGAAATCATACGTCATGGGAAAAAATTATCGTTTTTCGATAAAACTTCAATAGACTTTTTTGTAGTACTCTTTTTGAACTTTTTTCTGGGGGGGAATGGGGGGTATCGTTAAAATCGATGGGGTCAACTAGGAGAAGGACTTTTTTCTTTCGTGTTCAGATCCACAAATAGTTCCCCGTCCTACTTTAAAAAGACCCCTGGCACAATCCGCATTTCTCTACGACCCCCCCCCCCTTCAGGCTGTGCGCTTCTCCGTGGACTATTTTGAATAATGAGAGTAGTTTTGAATATATCTGTCAAACAAGATGAACAATCACTTTGATTTTTCTTCACAATATCTGTGATATCCTGCTCTAGCTCCTTCTCGTTTTTAATAAATTTCTTATTTTTAGTACTAAGGGTAGAATTAATAATTTGCGCTTCCCCGTGGACTATTTTGAATGACGAGAGTAGTTTTCATTATATCTGTCAAACTAGATAGTCAATCACTTTGATTTTTTTTTCACAATATCTGTGATATCCTGCTCTAGCTCTTCCTCGTTTTTCATAAACTTCTTAATTTTAGTTCTCCAGGTAGAATTGCCTATGCATGGTCCATATGTTACGTGTCAATTGAGTCAGCTTCAATTATATATATATATATATATATATATATATATATATATATATATATATATACCGGGTGTCCCAGAGCTTTTAGGCCAGCAGATATTTCAGTTATTTGCAGAAAATAAAATTGAAAAAAAATACGTGTCGTAGGAGACCATAAGCTCGTTCATGTAGCATGGCAAAATCCACCCCTGGCAAACAACCCCGAGAAACCACCCAAACTTTTTTTTTTCAAATTGCACCCCATGTTTGTTGCTGTTCAACTTACAGCCCGTTTCATTCCTTATTCATCGATATATCATAATATGTAGTTGTGAAGATAGTAAGTCGATAAAATTCAATTCGTTAGTGGGTACCATTAATTTGACGGAATGAATGGTTCCACATTGTAGAGACAAGAAAAAGTGGATGTTAAAGAAAAAGAGTCAATAAAATGTTAGAACTTTTTGTGCTTTGTTTTATTCCTACGGTATCTGGATTACAAATTGCGATCAGTCGTGATATTGTTGTTAAATATCAAAATGCCTTTCACCTTCACTCCCAACGAATACGTTGATATGCTTCTAATTTTTGGTGAATGCCAAAAGAATAAACGTGCTGCGGAGAGGCTGTATGAGCAGCGCTTTCCTGATCGTCGACAACCAGGTCGCAATACGTTTCCGTATGTCGAAAATACAATGCGAACGGGATCATTTCCAGGGAAAACACATCAAGCACATCCTACTCCTGTACGAACTGAGGAACATTGTATAAATGTGTTGGCCTACGCCGAAGCACATCCTCATATTTCGGTTCGTGCATTGGCGGTGGAGATTGGGATCAGTAAGTCGTCTGTGCACAGAATTTTCAAACAGTACAGGTATCATCCCTTCAAAATACATTTACACCAAGGACTCAGACCTACAGATTTCGAAAGACGAATGGCATTCATTGCTCACATTCAAGTTTTAGTCCATGACAATCCCAACTTCCTCGATCAAATCTTATGGAGTGACGAATCCCGCTTCCATAATAATGGCACTGTTAACCGACATAACATGCACTATTGGTCACAGGACAACCCTCACTGGATACGAGAAACCAATTTCCAAACAATGTGGGGTGTGAACGTGTGGTGTGGTTTACATAATGGACGTCTCATCGGCCCTCATTTTTTCCAAGACACTTTGACGGGCCACCGATATCTACATTTCTTGGAAAATTGCATTCCTGCATTACTAGAAGATATTCCAATTGAGGAACGACAACAAATGTGGTGGCAACAAGATGGTGCTCCTGCACATAACCATAATATAGTTACTACATTCCTCAATAATATCTTTCAAGACCGTTGGATTGGAAATAGTGGACCTGTTCGATGGCCTGCACGTTCTCCAGATCTCACGCCACTGGACTTTTTCCTATGGGGATATTTGAAACGAGTTGTCTTCGAAACTCAACCAATGAATATTGAAGATTTAACACAGAAAATTTCAGAGGCTTGTAACACCGTTACTCCGGAAATGATTAGAGCTTCCTGTACTCGCGCGCTGATTCGGCGACTTGATGCATGTGTGGCAAGTGCTGGCCAACATTTTGAACAATTTCTGTAGTATAATATTTTTTTCAAAATACAGATGAGCTTATAAATTATTATTTCATTTGTATTTTTATTTGCCATAATTCTGCATGCCATTCTAGCTACCATGGTACATTATTGAATGAGAAATGAAAAAGACTGTAAGTTGAACAGCAACAAACATGGGGGTGCAATTTGAAAAACAACATTTTATTGACTCTTTTTCTTTAACATCCACTTTTTCTTGTCTCTAAAATGTGGAACCATTCATTCCGTCAAATTAATAGTACCCACTAACGAATTGAATTTTATCGACTTACTATCTTCACAACTACATATTATGATATATCGATGAATAAGGAATGAAACGGGCTGTAAGTTGAACAGCAACAAACATGGAGGTGCAATTTGAAAAACAAAAGTTTGGGGTGGTTTCTCGGGGGTTGTTTGCCAGGGGGTGGATTTTGCTATGCTACATGAACGAGCTTATGGTCTCCTACGACACGTATTTTTTTTCAATTTTATTTTCTGCAAATAACTGAAATATCTGCTGGCCTAAAAGCTCTGGGACACCCGGTTTATATATATATATATATATATATATATATATATATATATATATATATATATATATATATATATATATCTCGGGTTCGAGATAGTGAAACTTGTTGAAACTTCATAGTAGTGTTGTTCACATGTTGAACAATACGTATGCCAAATTTTAATGATTTCCTAATTCAACTGTCTCGTGGCGGTACTACCTTAATAATATTTGATAGGTGTAGTCGCGTGCATCCTGATAATAACCTACTTATGAAAAAAAATATTTCATGGGTTCAAATTTTAAAAAGTTTTGTACATCTGGTACATCATGTTCAGGCTAGGTTTACTGAGTGAAATTCTTTGTTACATTATATATCAAAGAAATACAAAATGTAAGTCATGATCAAAACTATGTAGGTACAATAACACAGTATTGTTTTTAATAAGTCCCACCATGTTACAAATACCTACGCGTTCTTCCTTACCAGGAACTCAATGTGGAGTAAGATGTTCATAGTATCAATATGACGTATGACGTACATTTATAAAACACTAGTTATGAGAAATATGTACTTATAGGGATCAAAAGATTCATGATAAAATGTAAAATGTTATTAAGTAATACTTACTTTAAAATTCGGAGTTATTTGAAAAATAGTGGGCAACCATTAACCCGTCTATTTCAGGCAAGTTATCAGATTGTCCTTTTTCAAATCCGTCATCCATATCTAATATTATACTTATAACACTATTGTAACACTGATTCAAATGGAAACTTGAGCTAAAAACGTTATTGTGGTCGAACATCCGATAGCAAAGCAATGATTGAATGTACGGTGAGAACGTTGCGTTGTGGAATGACGTCACGCGAGCATGGCGCGCTCGCCAGAAATATTTGAATAGAACGGAAACTTAAACTGTCGTACCTTCAACACTACTCACTTGATTGAAATGAAACAAAAACAGGTATAATTCTGAACATTTAGGCTACACGGTAATGGAGGTTCAAGTCATTCAACAGACCCAGTGACATTCTTCATTGTCAAACGCATTACCATACTTTGATTCAAGTAAGAAAGTTTTTTAATGTAATTTTGTACCAGCTACCTGTGAAAGGGCCCCGCTTTCAAGCTAGCAAGTGCGCATACGTTCTCAACTACATATTACACTACTCATACTCGAAATTTCATCTTTGCTAAAATCCTTGGAGAGACTTCCAAAAAAAGGAAATCAATGCTACTGTAACGAACCTAGGCCGGACCTGTCGCCTCGCGCGTTGCCGTCGACAGCGATGAGGTCATCACCGGAGATGTTCGAGAACAGTCCAGTCGCTCTGCCGTGGAGAGCAACGGTCGATATTGGAAACAATTGGAACATGCCGGTCGCCAACTACCCGAATTCGAAACATCGAGAATGCTGTATCGGAGATAAATAGGCAACCCTCAAGTGGAGTCGGACAGTCTGAACGAGCCCATACGATCGAGCTATACAGTGGCGTAGTTAGTAATATAAATTAAGTTGTATATTTAAAAAAAAAACCAATTAAGTTTATTTACGTTACAATTGGTGTCGGAAGTGAGATTTTGAAAATGAACAAGTGATCGTGGAGTGAATAGTCAGAAAAATAAATTGATAGCCTTTTTGTACGCCCAAAATAGACAGTGGCCCGGTTTTCGCGAAGTGGACAATTGTGCGTGGGAATATAAACTGATACACTGTTCGCGTGAAACAGAAAATAGACAGTGGCCCGGTTTTCGCGAAGTGGACAATTGTGCGTGGGAATATAAACTGATACACTCTTCGCGTGAAACAGACAATAGACTGGTGGCCCGTGGAAAAGAATTCGCGAAGTGAATTTTTAACAAACTGATAAACTTTTTTGTGTGAAACAGACTGATACCTCGTCGAAGACAAAATGTGTTCAAGAAAAGTGCGCCTTGCGGACTTGAAGGTAGCGGAATTGAAACAGGAATTGGAGGAAGGGGAACTGGAAACAACTGGTAAAAAGCAAGTACTCCAGGAAAGACTTGCAGAAGGACTTATACAAGAAGGTGAGGACCCCGAAACATTTTTATTCAAAGTTCCCGGAGGTGATTTAAGTTTGGTAATGAATAAACTCGAAGAAACTACTGAATCCGTGAAAGAAGAACTGCAACAAAATTCTAGAAATCTGGAAGAGAAGCTTCAAGAAAATTCTATAAATCTGGAAGAGAAGCTTTCTAGAAATCTGGAAGAGAAGCTTCAAGAAAATTCAAGAAGCCTGGAAGATAAGCTCCTTGAAAACTCAGAAGGCCTAAAAAAAGAACTCTGTGGTGTGGCGAATCGTCTAGAAAAAAGAATAGGAACCGTCGAGGCAGAGATGGACAAGATGAAGGAAATAATCAGCGATGAAATCAAAGACGGAATCGGGGCAGAAATGGACAAAATAAAGGAAATGATCAGTAAGCTGGAAAAACGAATTGATAGTGCGCCCTCCACAGAAATGGTTAACAAAAATGCAATGCTGGACTTGAGTTTGAACTTGGATAAAGTTCAAGAGGGTATACAAGATGTCAAGGTCATTTCTGAAATAGGGAAGCTTTCCATGAAGCCGCCTCAGTTCGACGGAAAAACTCCATGGGCAAATTACCGCCGGCAGTTTGAAGCAGCGGCCAAAGCAAACGGATGGAATGCAGGGGAAAGAGCTGTAGCACTGACACTTGCATTACGTGGAGAAGCGACAAATATTCTACAAACTCTCACCGCCCAAGAACAGGAGGACTATGATCAGCTGATTAAACATCTAGAATTACGATATGGCCACGCCCATTTGGAACACGTATACCACTCCCAGCTGAAAAATCGCTGTCAGAAATCGGGCGAATCCTTACAAGAATTTGAAACTGACATTGCACGCTTGGTTCGTCTCGCATATCCAGCCATACCGGGAAATGTAATGGAGCGATTAGCGGTTCAGGCATTCTTGGATGGACTCCGTGACCAAGAAACCAGACAAGCGTTGATATTAGCTCGTCCAACACATCTCGTAGACGCACTGGCACGCGCTTTGGAATTCGAAGCAGCAAAACAATGCTGCAAAAGCCAAAGTGAAGTTCAAACGATTGAGGAAGACTCACAGGAGCCTGCTAACTTGGAAGCTGCCATAAGAAAAGTGATGAAGGAAGTGTTGCCTGAGAAAAGACAGATAAGATGCCGGAATTGTGGCAAAATTGGATATGTGCGTAGCAAATGTCCAACATTCATCGACTCCGATGCAGGAAAACTTAAGAAGGTCGACGAGAAGGGGCAATCGTCGGCATGTGGCCGGCAAGCCCCGGTTAACAACGCATATGTCGCTATCCTTCAACGACAGAACAAAGGTGTCTTCGTAGACGGTCTCATCAATAACGAGCCTTGCACCATGCTGCTAGATACAGGTGCGACTGGGACAATTCTCGGGCCTTCCTTTGCCAGAACACCGGAACGGATTGAACCGACAACTTGGAAGCTACGCACAGCGACAGGGGAGCCAGCTACTGTATATGGCGAGCTACCGATTGAAATAATTTTGGGCAGCACTAAAGTGAAACATCAGGCACTTGTAGCGGACATCGAAGACGATGCAATCATCGGAATGGACATCATGAATTCCAGAGGGTTTGAATTGGATTTCAAAGACGGCGTCCTACGTGTCAACGGAGAAGAGCTGGTGCTTCATGGGAGAAGTGAGGAGTTGATCCGTGTGTTGTTAGCTGAAGATGTAAGCGTACCTGAGAGGGCTGAAACCATTCTGGAGGCTCGCCTGGACGGGAGAACGAGCAGTGGAAACGTGGTGATGTTCGAGCCCAAACTTCATGATGAGAAAATTGGACGAGGGATTGCACTAGGGAAGACCTTGTTGCGTGCTGACAAATTTGTGCCGGTAAGGGTCATGAATGTCAATTATTTTCCAGTGACCTTGAAGGAAGGAACAATATTGGGGCACTGCTCGTCAGTTTCCTCAGTGATCCGGAGTGTACGAGGTACGATTAGCCAACCCAACAACTTGCCCACAGAACTAGAAAAATTAGTTGCCATCTCTTCCAAAGATATAAAACCAGCTCAACAGCCCAAACTAAGAGATTTAGTCAAAAAGTACCAAGACATCTTCGATACCGGACAAGGAAAAGGGGGTCGAACTAATGTAGTCCAGCACAAAATTGATACTGGAGGTGCCCGACCGATCCGGCAATCAGCAAGAAGACTTCCTCTTGCCAAGAAGGAAGAGGCTGACAAAATAGTCAGCGATATGGGAAAAGAAGGAGTTATCGAACCATCTGACAGTCCCTGGTCCTCTCCAGTCGTACTGGTGAAGAAAAAGGATGGATCAACACGCTTTTGTGTAGACTATCGCCAACTTAATAATGTCACGAAGAAGGACAGTTACCCTCTCCCGAGAATAGATGACACCCTAGACACGTTGGCTGGTTCCACGATTTTCTCGACCCTTGATCTGAAGAGTGGATATTGGCAAGTAGAACTGGCTCAGGAAGATCGAGAAAAGACTGCTTTTACCATCGGCTCAGGATTGTGGCAGTTCACCGTTATGCCATTCGGGCTCTGTAATGCTCCCGCCACATTCGAAAGATTGATGGAAACAGTATTGAAGGGACTCTCATGGAACACGTGTCTAGTGTATCTCGACGATATAATTGTGGTCGGCAGATCGTTCGAGGACCACGTGAAAAACTTGGAGGAAGTATTCCTGCGACTGAGGGAGTTCCGGATTGAAGCTGAGCCCTAAGAAATGCCATCTGTTCCAAAAGAAGTACGATACCTCGGCCACGTTGTCTCTGGGAAGGAGTAGCAGGATGACCAGAAGATCAAAGCTGTTAAGGATTGTTCCATCCCAAAAGACATTCACCAACTTCGGAGTTTCCTTGGTTTATGCACATACTATCGCCGATATGTGCTGGGATTCGCCAACATCGCTAAACCACTGACCAGGCTCACGGAGGGCCAAACAAAGTTCCAGTGGTCCGAAGAATGTCAAGACTCATTCCCGGAAGCTGAAAGGAGCTTTGATCAACGCACCTATACTGAGCTATCCCCTACCCAAAGGGAAATTCATTTTGGATACGGACGCCAGCAACGTGGGACTTGGGGCTGTCCTATTTCGGATCCAGGAGGGACAGGAGAAGGTCATTGGTTATTTCAGCAAGACGCTTAGCAAACCAGAGCGCAATTACTGTGTCACCAGGCGAGAGCTGTTAGCTGTTGTAAAGGGAGTGGAGCACTTCTACAAGTACGTGTATGGAAGAAGATTCCTGTTGAGAACTGACCATGCAGCTCTCAAATGGCTCTTACACACTCAAAAATCCTGAGGGTCAAGTAGCACGTTGGATCGAGAGACTCCAAGAATTCGATTTCGAGATCGAACATCGAGCCGGAACTAGCCATAAGAATGCAGATGCCTTGTCGCGAAGACCATGTCCAGATGATTGCTCACATTGCCGACGAGCAAGAGAAAGAAGCAACACTTTGTAGAACCGCGGCAATGGATGACAACTGAATGACAGCAAGATCCAGACCAAGAGAGAGACCCCGACCTTGGCTTAGTCGTCAGCTGAAAGAAGGGCAATCGAAGACCATCATGGCAGGAAGTCGCAGGTTACTCGCCGGCTGTTAAGTCCTATTGGGCACAATGGAACTCTCTTATTCTGGACAATGGGATTCTGAAACGTGTGTTGGAGGCCGATATTGGTGGGGAAGACAGACGCCAAATAATTGTTCCCAGGAACAGAAGAGAGGAAGTGCTGCGGGAAATCCATGATGGAGTCGCCGGAGGACATCTGGGAGTGACGAAGACCCTGCAGAAAGTGAGGCAACGGTTTTACTGGGCCAATTGTCAAGCTGACGTCCAGGACTGGTGCAGAAAGTGCGCTGTATTCGCTGCTAGCAATGGACCTCGAATACGACCCAAGGCCCCGATGGGTCAGTACAACGTAGGCAGCCCGTTCGAGAGAATCGCCATTGACATCGCCGGCCCGTTTCCCGTATCCGACCACGGGAATGAATACATCCTTGTGGCAATGGACTACTTCAGTAAGGGCGGAAGCCTATGCCCTGCCCAACCAGGAAACCATCACCGTCCGACGTCTTGGTGAAAGAGTGGATATGTCGATTCGGTATTCCAATAGAGCTGCACTCGGATCAAGGCAGAAATTTCGAATCCAACCTTTTCCAAGAAATATGTCTACTGCTGAACATCCGCAAGACAAGAACAACGGCCCTACATCCGCAGTCCGATGGAATGGTGGAACGGATGAACAGGACGATCAACCGCCACTTGTCCAAGGTTGTCTCTGACCATCAAAGAGACTGGGACCAGTATCTTCATTTGCTCCTGATGGCCTATCGATCCGCAGTACACGAGTCAACCGGTCAAACTCCGCTAGTATTATAATGGGCCGAGAACTGCGACTGCCTTGTGACCTGAAGTTTGGGATACCGCCAGGACAAGACACTGCGGGAGAGGACTACGTCAGCAAACTTCGGCAGGGGAATGGACGACATCCACGAACGAGTCCGGTTGAACATCCAGAGTGCCAGCAATAAAATGAAGAAGACCTATGACATCAAGGTCGACGCTGGAGGATTTAAGGTTGATGACCTGGTTTGGCTGTACAACCCCAAACGTCGTCGGGACTATCACCAAAGTTGCGGAACTCGGGGGAAGGCCCGTATAAAATCGTGAAAGGATAAACGACCTTGTGTACCGAATCCATAGCCACTTCGAGGGAAACCAAGGGTCGTCCATTTCAACAGGTTGGCCCTTACGCTGGAAACCATGACCAAGTTCGCACCCTCAAGCCACCGGAGGATGATATGACGTTCGAGAAGTTTATGTCCTTGTATTCAAACGGGCAGAAAGTTCTACATGGGGTTACTAGAGAGGAGTCACGAGACCTTTCGAGGTGCCTGCTGACTACGCACTAGCGCACTGTGTGGCAGAAGATCTTCGAATGTCCAGGGGCACGCCGTAGTGTTCTCCAAGAAATTTGGTCAACTCCAAACACCGCGGGGCAGAATCCAGAAGTTGGTGGGGTGCTACAGTTGAAGAAGGTCAGAGAAACATCTACTACCTAGTTACCAAGAGGCATTCCCAAGATAAACCGTCCTTGAAGATGTCTGGAAGAGTCTCACCAAACTAAGAGATACTATGGTGGACCAGAATCTGGTGGATCTAGCAATTCAAAATTGTCCTGTGGTATTGATGGGTTGGACTGGAGAGTCATAAGAAGTATGCTGGAGGCGATATTCAGATCCAGCGGCGTCAAGATTGGTTTCTGCAACCCCTTCCACGACCGATCATGAAGACCGTGGAGTGTTACTTCCATCGAACTTCACGGTGCAGATATGGGAGTCATGCAGATATCGTCACACCCAAGGATGAAATTTCGGGACGAAATGTCTTTAAGAATGGGGCAATGTAACGAACCTAGGCCGGACCTGTCGCCTCGCGCGTTGCCGTCGACAGCGATGAGGTCATCCCCCGGGGATGTTCGAGAACAGTCCAGTCGCTCTGCCGTGGAGAGCAACGGTCGATATTGGAAACAATTGGAACATGCCGGTCGCCAACTACCCGAATTCGAAACATCGAGAATGCTGTATCGGAGATAAATAGGCAACCCTCAAGTGGAGTCGGACAGTCTGAACGAGCCCATACGATCGAGCTATACAGTGGCGTAGTTAGTAATATAAATTAAGTTGTATATTTAAGTGTTAAATAAATTAGGAAAACCAAGTTAAGTTTATTTACGTTACACTACATAGAAAACGTTGTCAGCTGGGGTCAATATCACCAATTGTTCAAATTATGATATTTATAATAAGTTTCTACCATACATATGATGTATTGAATTAGAATTAAAAAAAATCATAATACGTACAGAGAATAAAATAACAGTGGAGAAGTACTTCAACTAGTTTAGCCTTGAAATTAAAAGAAATTTTATTCCTGTATTTTTTGCAACTGGTGGTGAAAGGATTTCGCACCGCATCAATGGGAAATTGGCTTTCGGTGAATTTGCTCGAATTTTTTATATATTGCAGAACTCGTGATGCTGATTGAATGTCTTCATTGCACCACCGCTCTAAATTCGATGGTTTACATTATATAGGGTGCTAAAGATAACTTATCCAAAATTTCGAATGGCCATTGTGAAGAGACTTTTTCGAATAAATAAGCCTAATCGAGTATGCATCGATTGTTCATACGGCCAATTTGAAAACACTTCAGGAAACAAGGATACCTGCACGTACAGACGATATACAGGGTGAGTTCAAAGATAATAAGTTTTTCTGTGATTTCCAAGCGGTGGAATTTGATTCATTCTCAGATATTTTGTAGGATAACAATATCAATTGCGATTGATGATAGTTTCATCTCCCAAATTGAACTGACATATCCATTATGTATTTCTCATGAAACTGCACCAGTCCTATTTATTGATATATATAAATGCCTGAAATTCCGGAAAAGTCGGTTACAAACTCGATCGTTCACGGTGGAAGTTCACTCTGCAGATACATTGAATATATAGGGTAGACCAAAAACTAGTGTCCTTTACTAAAAATTTGCTCGAAGTAGTTATGTTTGATATTGATGTCATTGAAGCATTTTCTGAAATACGTTCTGTTTGACATACATCTGCCGAAAGATTTCGAAGAATATTATTAGTTAATGAAACTTTATCTACTACGATGAGTAGAACAATTCGAATGATGGAAAAAAAATCGAGAAATATTGTTAATGATTAAAACAGAAACATTGATCTACAACAAAATAGGAAACGAAATATGCTCATATACCATTGATAAGACGAACCTACATGGAATTTATAGGTTGCTAATGGAAAACGACAGGAAATCCAGAATGATTCAAGTTTCACTGTTCAGATGACATACTGTTGGAAACATTTGGCTCACCGCCGGACAACTGTCTGATCTTGATTGATGATTATATTACCTACTCCAATATCAAAACTGGAATTCTTTGAACGGAAAAACAATATATAACAGGGTACCAATGGAATAAAAGGAATGATGACATGAACAAGTTACATAAAAGGATGATGAGTCAGAACAACTGAATAACTTGTCCCTCTCTATGTTCAGCAACCTCTATATGGATGAGAAGGGCAATTGATGGATACCACTGGCCATATGGGAACAACAACCAAGGGTCCTGGCTCCAGTTTTACAAGTGCAATAATATCCAAATATAACATCGTCAACACTATTGATTTGTACAATATCCTCTACATTTGCTCTAAATGCTATGAATAAATAATATTTGGTGGCATAACGGAATCTTGAATGAACTCTCATCCACGCTCATTCGTATTTGCATCCATTTGAAATTCATTTTCATCAAGATGATATACAGTATCTTGTTTAAACGATGATGCCAATTCTATCTGGTATATGCCAAGAGTTATATCTTGTGCCAATTGTAAATCTTATCTTGGGAATTTATTGAAATGATCCTGTCTGAGTAATGTCCACTGACCACGCCTCATATTCAGATTTTCTGCTTCAACTCTGGCTTGAACTACGTCGACTCTAACAGCCTTTCCATTATCAAATTGGCTGATTCTAGGTTGGCATCTCCCATTCGAATAAGCGCATGGTACTTATTTATTGAAGCACCTGCTATCTGTAGAAAATATTTCATATTTTTAATATGATGTGTATCAATTTTGTGATAAAAAAAATAGAATAAAGTCTTCAAATGGTCATTCCGTACCTCAACGATCCATCTAGTTTTTGTTATGATTCTGGAATTGGTGGCTCCGTCAGTTAGTAGTTGTTTCTATCCTCGAGGAAGAACTGAAGGCATTTCACAATGAATTGCCATATGCTGAAGAAAAGGAAGAGGATCTCGGTAGCCCCTATCTACAATAAAGATATAACCTGAATGAAACTATCTTTCCATTTGGTGGACATTCATACTCAATTCATTCTGCAGTGTGCGTGCAGTATTATTTCCCGAATCTGCGGAATATGGGCCTCGAGTATCCAAAATGTAACCATCAGTACCCACACTTAGGACTGGTTTAAATAAATGACTCCCTTTGTGTTGGAAATATGATTGTCGTTATACCCGGAAGTTGCAACTTTTGTCGATGTACAAATAAGTACCATCCATATGAACTATTGCTTTAGGTTCATTGGGTTGTGGATAGTACAATTGATTCGCAGAAAAAATAACATGTCGTTCTATAAATTGTTCTCTTGCTATTGCGGTAAATCCTATGTTATCGGAAACAAAACGAGTCATCGAAGATCCTCTCACTTTAGTAATCACTAAACTGGTTGCATGGCGGCTTGAATAATTGAATATAATGGTTGAAAATTCATCAGAATTACCTTGTCGGAGTTTGCATGGGAATGACAATAGATCTCTTTTAGAAATATGTCTCTCGCCTCTATCTTGTCTTGGTACAGATACACAATTATTATAAAAGTTACCAAACTGTCTTTTAGGAGCGGAGCGATGGATTTATTCTATTCATCAGAAAAACCATTCTCGTCTTTGTAATCCAATTGACGCTCAGCAGCAGTTCTGAGTTCATTTGAAAACGATTGAAGTTCCTGATCTTTTCGAGCATGAGGTATATTGATATATCTCAAGCCTATCTGTGGGATGAGGCATAAAAACCCACGATCATCAAGATTCATTCTGCAGAAACGGGTATTTTCTGGTATGAAGATGTATTGATTTATGAACACGTTGACTCCGCATTCTATTTTGAGACTTTGAAAATCATCTACACCATTGTAAATGAGACACGTGAGCCTTGAGGATTGTGTAAAAATATTCAATCTCAAACATCCTGGATCTTCTCTTGGAGGTGATCAATCTCTCGAATAATTGATTGGTTGCATGTTATACCCATTTCCATAAATTTCTGCAACATGTGGAAGTCTCCTTTGTTCGTGTCTTTCGAATGCACTTCTTCGTTCTGATTCATTTGGTTCTCCATCAAGTCGCGCCATACTTTGTGTATTGAATATAATATCACACGTAAAACAATCCAATCGGTAACAAGTAGCCATTTTTCCATTAATTAATATGATTTCAATGAGGGCTTAACATAAGCAATGATTGCAAAATGACAATTCAGTAGTTGTTAAACAAATGGAGATGGTTGCTATATGTCATTCCAAACCAGAGCCAATCTGACCAAACTGAAATTGTAGCTAGTTCATCTTTCCTCCAAGTGTGGGTCCTCTTCAAATCAACTTAGTGTCGGGATAGTATACATGATTCGGAGTGAACATTCCAGGGCATAGGCTAGCGAATGGAAAGTGTGAGATATCTTTCCGTATTGAAGAAAGCATTCATATGAGATTATATTGGCCACAAATGGTTCACAGCAAGCTACTCAACATGTATTTCTCTCCATATACAGGAAGTTTCAACTACCAATCAATCGACATGTCGTCAATTGAGGTGAGAATTTGAGTAACGAGTATGTTTTGCGAATTGGTAGTTTTGCTAGTCATTGGTAGGAAGTCGTAACTCTCTTTCTTTTGCGGATTACGCTTCGCTCGTTGCGCAGAAATTTGCTCATTACGAAAAAAATTATTTTTCGCAACTGGCGATGGAAAGTTGAAAGTAGTTATGCTAGGCGGGTTCCAGCTCAAAATCACTCGTTTTCCCATGTTAATCTCCATAAGGATTTCTAAGGTCCAAGCTGGTAATTTTTGTCCAAAATCTCCCAGCGAATTCGCGTCAAGCGCCTGCAGGTGTTCAGATCAATCGCGCCGCGTGGAAGGGTCCGTACCGCCGACCTTCGGTACCTGCTGTATTATCTGCTCTATTTATCGATAACGCACATTGAAATCAAATGCATGTTGATAGGATGTGGGTTAATTATAATGATATTCATTGCATATTAGCGTATGGATTCGGTATATTGTATTCTCCAGTATTTGTCACAAAAGTACCCATATGAATTTGATC